>JAWNZC010000140.1:1825000-1925000 GCA_035771165.1 Paragorgia papillata
TGATTGCACTGGCCAGCATAAACAACTGATTGCACTGGCCAGCATAAACAACTGATTGCATTGGCCAGCATAAACAACTGATTGCACTGGCCAACATAAACAACTGATTACAGTGGCCAGCATAAACAACTGATTGCATTGGCCAGCATAAACAACTGATTGCACTGGCCAACATAAACAACTGATTGCAGTGGCCAGGATAAGCAACTGATTGCAGTGGCCAGGATAAGCAACTGATTGCACTGGCCAACATAAACAACTGATTGCACTGGCCAGCATAAACAACTGATTGCATTGGCCAGCATAAACAACTGATTACACTGGCCAACATAAACAACTGATTGCATTGGCCAGCATAAACAACTGATTACAGTGGCCAACATAAACAACTGATTACACTGGCCAGCATAAACAACTGATTGCACTGGCCAGCATAAACAACTGATTACAGTGGCCAGCATAAACAACTGATTGCATTGGCCAACATAAACAACTGATTGCACTGGCCAGCATAAACAACTGATTACACTGGCCAGCATAAACAACTGATTGCACTGGCCAGCATAAACAACCAGGGGCGTCGGAGCGACACTAAAAGTGGTGGGAGGGGATATTTCTAGGGGGGTTGGGGGCATGCTCCCCCGGGAAATTTTGTCTCTGAAATGCCATTTCCTGCATTTTAGGACAAGGATTTTCAGAATTCTAAAGGTCCAAAAATGTCATAAAATACTCAAAAGACAACACTTTTCAAATTTATTTATTATATCTTTATTCAAAGTCGTGGGTTAGTGTATTGTGTTGGGTCAGGCTTACAAGAGGTACATTTAAAAACAGAATTCAATGTATAAAATATATCGTATGTATAAAAATTGTTTTCTTGTTGATTTTGTTAATCATAACTTTATTACTGGCCTTGTTAAAAAGTGTGTTTGTGTGTGTGTGTGTGTGTGTGTGTGTGGGGGGGGGGAACATATTCTGGCCCCCCCCACCAAAAATGTGGGGGGCCAAGGTTTCCCCCGCTTCCGACGCCCCTGTAAACAACTGATTGTGCTGGCCAGCATAAACAACATTGTTTTTCTCCTCCAGGGAGGGGAATATTTGTTTTAAAGAAAATAAGGTATAACCATATTTAGTCAATTCAATGAGCAATTCGATTCAAAGAATGTGAAAGGTTGTCCAAGAATCTTGGTAACAAATTTTCCCGAAACAATCGGTGGTTTTCTTTACGATAGAAGTTCCTGAAGGCAATATTACATGCAAGTTCTTACAATATTCAATATTCCAGCTACTGTGACTATGAGTCTATTTTTATCTATATATTTTAGACAAACCGTCCCTCGTATCTAAATTATGAGTGGTTTAAAATTTAGCAAAAATTCTCTCTAAATTTACACTTCTTGCTGTGTTATTAAAATTTTGATAACAGACTGCGGTTGAAAGAAAATACCACTACACGATCCAAAATATTTACCACTCGGAATCATTCGGCGGAACGAGACAAAAGCCAGGTTGCCTAGCAACTGCTTCTAAGAACGCATTATGGCGTGGGCATGTTCAGCTTAGCAACACTCTTGATTTCAGCTTGTTTTTGTCATGTCGATTTTTAGTTCATTTTTCATCATCATATTGTAATTCTTTTACAATGAGTCTTCAGAGGTTTCTTTGCGAAAGGAGAACGTTTTGTGGATATAAAGAATGTTTTCATGATTTACTGTGCTAAGCCAATATTGGAAATGACTTTTGGCTTCTTTAACAATAATTAAGCATTTATTGAGTATAGCTTTGAATAAAAGCTTTGAATAAAACTTATAGGACCTAAATAACATATTGCGTTCTCAGTATATGTGAAGTGCATGCATGCTAATGATTAGACTTGCTGGATACCATAAGTTACATAAATAAATAAATAAAATAACTCATAATTTTAAGGACCATTCCAAATTCCAATCGTAAATGTCTCTTTCAAAAATCTGATTTACTGAATTTGGTACTAGAGTTGTATATTAAGTTTCAAGACATTCGCATTTTGAACTGATCAATCAGATCCTGTTAGATGGCATAATGCATGCGATTCTCGTATAGAGAAAATATTTCATCTAAGTCGCAAACACACCCTATATAAATGGACAATTTCTAATCAGTCGCGACTTATTTTGAACCCGCTTTTAATCCCTGTTCTTACTTTAGTTTCATTGCTAACGAACTAATTGAATATTTATAACGAATGTGCATGTTCGCGACAGTTAAGACGCGTTTTAATTAAGTCGCGACTTATTTCCCCCCGTTTAAATGGCTCCATTATTGTCATATTCAGCAAGTGAAAAGGTGACAAACTACCGCCGGAGATTAGTTTTGCTAACGAAATACTGACGTTTCGATATAGCTTTATATATATATATGTGATATTTGTACTCACTTTGATAAGTTTTAGTTTAAATTGAGTCTTTCCCAATGGGTTCCATTGAATTTCACGAAGCGAAAAAACTGCGTGACCAACGCACTTTTTTTGGGCATACCCAATACGGGCGTACAGGAACAGCTTGAGGTACACCCTGGTTAACACCTCACTACTCACGTCTGGAATCACAAAACTCTCGTTGAATATCACCACATTGTCGTCGCTTTTTCGCACGTTCGTTCGAAACTGCCCCGCTTCGAAATCGGATGGGAAAAGCTGCGCTTCGATATAACCTGTGACGAAATCAGCCGGGGTATCAAACACAGACCAGACATCGAGTACGAGTCGTTCGTCGTTCGGGATGTGAAACAAGGAAAAATTTATGTGCGAGAATTTTGTAGTAGCCTCCTCTTCAAACACGTCGTCTTCTTGATCTTCCGCCTCCGGTACAAAAAGATCTAGTAATCTTTTTTGATTTAACTTACTCAAACTCGGTTTCTTCGGCGTTCCGGCGAGAGGCTCGCATTCGGCGAGGAATTCTTCTTTTTTTAACGCGCCACATCGCGAATGCCGTCTTCGTAAATGAATTACCAAGATTATTACTACTACCAATACAGTACCGAATGCCAAGCCGAGAGCAAACACCAGCGTTGAATACACTTCTAAAGCGTAAAATAGAAAGAGAAAACTGTATAGAATACGCTAAGATAGTTAAATTTTCGTTTTCTTTTGCTTCACTTACCCATATTAAACTCATGGTTTTTCTTGGCTGTCATGAATAATAGACATAATGCGGTTTAAGTAGAGTTGAAATCACTATAGAATCGTGTAAAAAGGTCCTTGATTGAAAACCGCGGATACAATAAAAACGGAAAGAAGCCCTTGAGATATTTTGCGTTCGCCAAACCCCTTCAAGATTATAAAAACGAGTGCATTCTTGCGTTGAAGCTTGGTCGTACCAAGGTGATAAGGGTATTTTTTATTAAATTGTTTTAAACGAGTAACATTTGTATACTGTACCAATCTTGTAGTCTTTTTAATGTGAAAAAGCAATTCGATTGTATGGCGTGAAATGTGTAAGGAACTATTACTAAAGAATACAATATATCTTCCGGACTCACGACAATCATGGCAAGTTGCCTATAGCGACCCGTCTTTGTGAGTCGATAGAACAACCCCACTACCCACGAAGACGCTTTCAGCTCTCAAGTGCTTCCGTCTAAAACGATTCTATATCTTGCCTCAATTTCCATATGAGCATCCCGAATTTATAAGTAATAGATAAAGCATGAGCAGCGGATCTGTATCTGATTTACAAGGCGAGCTGCAAGCTTATTGGACGCATCTGAATAGCCATGTTTTCAAACTATTTTTCAAGTTGAAGTGATTTTAGCTAAGTAAATTGAGGAAAACGTTTATGTAAATCAGGATGAATCTGTATGCGATTTACAGATATTGATTAAATATTCATTTCTTTTGAATTTTCTTCATGAATTTTTAATGAATTTGATAAATGCTGTACAAGGTGCTAGGTTTGGCATATTAAAGTTTGGCAATAAAAATTAAGTTTGTTTAATTTGAAAGAACCCGTGAAATTGTAATAGAAGATCTTTTACAACTTTTTCGTGTCTTTCTTCGTTTGTAAGATATTTCAATTTATGTAAATGAGATGGGCTCTGACGTCAGGAGCAGGGTACAGTATTTTGAAGAAGAACAAGATTTTTTAATAAGATCCAATGTAGGATTACAAATAACATTCAATTACAAATAGTATATTATATAAATTATAAATTATAAACCTATACAAAACGTGTATTTTTACAAAATGGTTGTCACATTTTGAGTTACATTTGAGAGTTTTTCTCAGATAGTTCGATGTCCGATCATGGTCCGATGCATTAAGAACAGGAGCCCGCTTTGCAACGATCGGCTTCCTCTAATGCAAAGAACTTGAGCTCGCAGCAGGGCGAAGGATATTTTCTTCCGCAGCCAACTCATCACCGTACTTTGCTCAAAGTGCTTCTTCAAAGCAATCTTGTCTGCCAGCGAGGGAAGGAAATGTTGAGTTTCTCTTCCACACCCGCCAAAAGCACTGAAAACAAGTGGTGTGAAGGACCCATGCTCAATCTCAATGATGCGTTGATTGTAGTGTCGCTTCTTTTCCCTCTCATTGTCGTTGAAGGCACTGGCGAGGCTCCGGTTACGATGTGTAGAGGCGTAGGGGTTAAATACCCGGACATCAAAAACTGCCTTTTCACATCTCTGCCAAAAACCTCGCGCAGCAATGTCGACTCGAGCATCATCAGCTGAATTGGCACTCGGTGGCAGCATTTCACCAGATAACGGAGCAAGGGCAGGTTCTGTTGCAACATCATACGCTACTTCGTCAATAGCAGCAGCTAGGAGATCGCGATCTCATCGTGTCGACGGTGGATGAAGCCTCCTTTCAAGCAGGATAAGGCATGATCAACAGTGAATCCCTTGCCACACGCGCAACGCGTTGAAAGACGTTTCAACTCCCATCAATAGCGAAGATAGATTGCGTCGTAAAACTCCCGCTTATTTAGCGAGTGGAAGAGCTGTCAGCCGAATAGACGAACCTTTTAACTGGGCAAGGTCATTTGCACGGATCTGTTCTGATGTCATGTGCAATCGCAGATCATCAAGCTGAGCTTTGTACCTTGCTTCTCGTTCGCAGTGAACACGATGGCATATCTTCTGAATTGGGTCGGTAGACTCATAGGCGTACGGGCCGGGGGAGCTGGGGGGGGCTGCAGCCCCCCCAGTTAACTGGAGAAATTGATCTATTCGGGCAGAAATCGTCTCATAATTCGGGCAGAAAGGGTCTTGTCATTAATATTTTAACACATTGACATTGAGGTTCAACTCGAGCCTCTGTTCGGTGTTCACCTGCATGCGTTTGGTATAAAGTTTTAAGTATATAATTGATGTATTCTCGCTTCAGTCTTTTTTGGCTGCCTATTCAAATACCAAACCTGGATGTCTCCATCAAGAAAGATGTGGTCATCACTCATGCGCAAACTTAATTCTGTTCCACTTTGATTCAAAGCTTAAAACCAACAGGTGCGCACACGAATTTACTCTTTTGATACATGTTCGTGTGGACACAAATACTATCACCTCGAAATGTCTGAAAAGTTTATGGCTTGGAAGCTAAAATACTGAAAATACTTTCCAGAAGGGGCAGAAAATACGTTTTGGAGGTTTCAAAATTTTCTGCCCTACACTTGCCTTGACATGAGGTTCAGAAGTCTAAACACCTTTCATTGCTAAGAAAAACAGTCGATTCAGTCCACTGTTAGAACGCAAGCTATCGTGCTGCCTCTGAGCTAGTGAAAAACTGGCCAGCGGAAAACTATTTTTCTATCACCAGCTACTACGCGCATTGACGAATGCATGGGATCGGGCTTAATTTGAAGGCGGGATCAAGGTGTGCTGACTGTACATTTGCAGACAGTGTTTTCTGCAGTTCTCCAACCGATGCAAATATCAAATTTACATCGATCGTGGTTCTATGGCGTTCACAATCAATTTCTCAATAGCGAGAAAGCAATTTTCGAGAAACTTCATAACAACGGACACATGCGAGAGAATGACGCGATGACGTAATTTATTGTCATGTGATGGCCATATGACGTCACAGTTTATTCGGGCAAATTCTGCTCAGCCCCCCTTACAAAATTTTGCCCGTACGCCTATGGGTAGACTCGTCAACTTTCTCGTTGTTTTCCCGGATGATCTTTTCAATGAGGCTTTGACATAGGATCATTGGATTATTAAGCAACATCGGTTATAAAATGTTCAGTGCCATGCACAAGGCGTTTTTATGTGCACAGTTTCAAATCAGATTTCGTTGAACAAATTTAGAGATATAACTGATTTTGCTAACGTGTGAAAATACTGTAACTGCTACCTGTGATAGGCCGGAGCGGCTATTGGCTCTCAACTTATTACCCTTGTCTTACGACAGGGAAATTAAGGATTTAACTTTTTTCTATAAAGCTTTGTATGGACTTTCTGATCTGAATGTTTCTAACTTTGTTTCGTTTGTTAGTCATAGTCGTACCCGCATTTGTAAAAACCCTAATCTTATACTTAAAGTTCCGTCCTGTAAAACAAGTACTTTTCAAGCATCCTACTTTAACCGAATTGTCCCCCTCTGGAATTTTGTTTGTAAAATAGCACCACCTATAATAGTCTCTGTAGTCTAGCCACATTCAAATCATTTTTATCTGCTACATATTCATCTTTATTGACATCTACTTTTGACATTCACTCGACCTGTACATGGTCACTACATCGTAACTGTTCCTGTCACTAATGGCAGTTTTATTAAAAAACCAACTACTAACTCCATGATACGTCAGCTTGCGGGCCAACCGCCTTGGTTCCTTTTTTGAATTCTAATCAGTTATATTGTTCTTAGCTATTCTATTCTATGAGGTTATGTGCGCGTATGGTGGTGCGTTTTAGTGTATATGTAGTTGGTATAAGTCTAGTTGATTCATATATTATGTATTTTTAATTTCTACGGGGGAGCGCCTCGCATGGGTCCTCGAGTCTCGTTCGCGCTCTTCCCATGTGGATATTGGTATATTATTATACATCCATTAAAGTTGTTAAAAAAAAAAGAAAAAAAAAGAGTCTAGCAGGCGTCTTGTTTACACTTATTAAACAAATTGAAATATCTTGAAAACGAAGAAAGATACGAAAAAATTGTAAACGATCTTCTATTACAATTTTATGAGTTCTTTCAACTTAATTTTTGTTGCCAACAGCGTCTATACGCTCTGTTATATAAGACTCGGCTCACGGTGGTCTGTTACTAGAAGCCTATTTGCATCATGTTGATAAATAACATCGTCATCGATCGGTTCTATTTGGGAGTATAGATATGGGACTTTTCTTCACAATGCTCACCCCTCGTGAAGACACTAGAGCGGAGTGTCGAAACGTTGGTACATGAATGGTAGACTTCTTAAGTTATAGAAAAGATATATGAGCCGATATCAGGTTTATACATAATGATATGAAACAAGCGTTCACTGATAAAAGTTTTTATTAATACGAGCTTTCGGCTGTCAGACTTCAAGCTTTCAGCGGGTTAAGAGAAATGTGGAAATCTACACCTATATATATATATACAAGCAGAAGAATATTAATGAGACAGGAAGATGTTTTCGAACTAGAAAGAAGGAGCACATAAGGAATGTAAAATTTGGACAAAAGGGATCAAATATCGCCAACCACGCTTGGAATAACGATCATGCCATTGATTTTGAAAACGGCCGGATTATTGATAGAGGCAATTATCGAATACGAAAAACTTTGGAATCTTGGCACACCGGATTAACGAAAGAAGCCGACAACAACTCGAAGCCTCTTCCTGGACAATATGCCATTCTATTAAAGAAACAATAACACATTTATTATCCATATCTTATGCCATATCCTGTTATTCTCATTAATATTCTTCTGCTTGTATATATATATTATATAGGTGTAGATTTCCACATTTCTCTTAACCCGTTGAAGGCTGTAGTCTGACAGCCGAAAGCTCGTATTAATAAAAACTTTTATCAGTGAACGCTTGTTTCATATCATTCTTAAGTTATGTTGAAAAAACTTTTAAGCCAAAGCACAGGCGGCCCAAGCTCAGGTGTATTTGTCTTACTGATCAATGTGGTTTCGGTGAGATTTTATAAACAGTCTGTGACTGCACGCAGGCTACATATAAACCCGACATAGCCATGTTTTATTTATATTAAAACGCAAACACTACCGTACGAATATTCAACAAAATAAAAGTTTATGAAAATTGCTGTTTTACTTACATGTTTATTGTGTCAATACGTTTGTCTTTGTGAAATTTTGGATCATTCCGCCAACTAATTCCTCGAGTTTCGAAAACCCGAAGTACGCTCCACTTTATTGCTCCACAATAAACATGTAAGTAAAACAACAATTTTCATAAACTTTTATTTTGTTGAATATTCGTACGGTGGTGTTTGCGTTTTAGGCCACATAAAAAAAATTCCTTGATTCTCATAACTACATTTTGAAAATGTCGAAGAGGCGGGAGGTTTATATTTTATATTTTATATTAAAATATAAAAAATATTCCATAAAATTTTGAAATTGGGGAGGGAGGTGTTTTTATATTTCCTTGTTTCCTGAAATGTACATAATAAAATACTTGCGTAAAAAGGTTGACAGTTCCTATATTTTCCTTCAAAGTCACACCAAGGTCCCACCATATCCCCCAACACGCCATGAAATAATTCCGTTGCAGAAATTCTCGGCTTGGGACATCAAAATTCGTGAATATAAAATATAAAAAAATGAACTTTCTGCAAATTTTCGGTCGGCACATTTATATTTTATAACAAAATAAAAACATATGTGTACGCGGGCTTCAAAATGTGGTCGGGCGGTGATGGGAATCAAGGAATTTTTTTTTATGTGGCCTTAATATAAATAAAACATGCATGGCTATGTCGGGTTTATATGTAGCCTGCGTGCAGTCACAGACTGTTTATAAAATCTCACCGAAACCACATCAGTAAGATAAATACACTTTGTACTAGAGATAAGTACACTATATTTCAGTATATTTCAAAAATTTAAAGCAACTAAGAGGAAATATGCTATCATTTTGACTTAAATTCTTGTATACATAACTGCTCACACAATGAGTTTGGGCGACCTGTGTGTTTCAGATAGAAGACAACACATCACTAACTCAAGGTAAAGTTATTTTATTGAAAAATCGTTCGTATTTTAGCCTCATTTAACGTTCTAATTTACGTGAAAGTTTGAAACATCTATTACCGTTAAATTGCCCGCACGGCGCCCGCCACAACCTGAGCTTGGGCCGTCTGTGGCCAAAGTAGCATTAAACTATGATAAAAGGATAAAGGACTGGGGGCTAACCATCCTTATTTGCAGCGAGTCTGCGAGTGGCTGAATTGCGAAGGACGCAGACACATATTTTACACTCACATATTTTATTTATTACTAGTAAAAAAAAGAAGATAGAATTTCACTGGCTTACAGGTAGCTAAAGCTAATCTAGGCAGGCCAGTGATTTTTACAAAGCAGGAAAGTAATTTTTACAAAGTAATTTTAGTGTTTTGTTTTATAATATATCGGGGGGGGGAAGAAAATGTATAATAAACACGTAGCTTAGATGAAAATAAATTTTTGTTTAGTATAATAATTTCTTTAAATTTTATTATATTTTAATTTTGGAAATGATCATGTATAAATAGGTGGTTTTCAGCTCTGACGTCACAAAATTCTAAAATATAAATTATAAAACTTATAGAGCTGGTTGTATTATATATTTTGTGGATTCTTGTTACGAGTCTTAAGCTTCCAGGAAAATCTATTCCTTCTTGAGTTACAGAGTTTTTAATTATATTATTGCTGACGTCAGCAGAATTTTTAAATGTTAAAGAATCCCCTCATATTTGAACACATAGGCATCGTAGAGTTATGTTTCGCTTCCATTTTCTGATATATTAACCCGGAATGGATCGAAGTCGTATAAAACAATACCAAAAACACAAGAAATAAAATAGCTATATATAACATCTTATTCTAACTTCTTGCATATGCTTCTTGGGATAGCTGTGTCTAGCTCCCAGATTCCATCTCGGCGCGCCGTGTTTTGTTAAATTCAAGATGGCGGCCAAGGAGGTAAAAAATGGATTAAAAAATGCCAGAGATGCTATTCAGAATAAAGATTATGCAACTGCTTTAAAACACTGCAAGGTAGGAAACATGAAATACATTTTTTAAAAGCTAGATGCTAGATTAAATATTTGTCAACAACATGGCACTTCCATGTGACTCGACCATGTAGCAACTTGTTACAAATAATTATGCCACAGCAAGTTGTTGTTGCGTCAATTTTGTTACAAGCTTGCAAACAACTTGTTGTAGAACAAGACAGAAAGGGGTAAGAATACATTCTGGTTCAAGCTGGGTGAAATGGCAGACTTCTAAAGGCCTGGCCAAACGCTTTCAACATTTCATGCAACATCGTTCAACATTGTCAATTTGAACATGTTCAAATTTTCGTTCAACACCATTCAACATCATTCAACAGGGGTTGAATTCAACAATGTTGAACGATGTTGAATGAAATGTTGAAAGCGTTTAGCCAGGCCTTATTAAACTTTGCAAACTGTACACAGAAGAATTTTTTGGACACGAAAAATGCGCACATACTGGGACAAAATTTGCGGAATAGGTTAGATGGGATGACTCTAGGACATTTTCCGAAGATGTAGCCTTGTAAAGTATGGAATTTGATGAAAGCCTATTCCTGCCACCCCCCTAAAGGAACCCCTCTAAAGGAACCCCTAACCTCAAAAATGTGGGGTGTCAGGGGGTGCTTTGTTGCATGACCACATCCCCTCTGACCACCCTTGATATAGTTGCCAATTTATGGTCCATGTGCAGTCATTTTCAAAGCTTGTTGGATGCGCTGTAAAGTTCAATACGTCACTTGGTGCAGCCTTCAGAAAAAGTCCCAGAGAGTCATCCCATCTAACATCTACCAAAATTTGCATGCATTTACCAGTCACATGGTCACTGTGTTAAAATTTGGATTCCTTGCAAACCTTCCTTAATCATTTGAATGCATTTAAAGGTAAACAGGTTCAAACTTCAAAAGCCTTAAAACCCATACATCAATTTCATATAAATGGCCACCATTTTAAATATTCTTTTATGTGCAACTAAATGAGCCTTTCTGGCCTCATTATGAAGCAAAGATTTGTTTGAATTTTCAACACATAAACAAGGTGAGAAAGTCTTATTAAGGCCTAGTTCAAATGTCAAACTTACCATGTGCTGAACCTAATACAGTACATACACATTAAGTTCAACAAAGTTTGACGTTGGTTGCATTAACATCAAACCTAATGAGTTGAACTAAATTGTTTCAGATTTTTTCTATTTTTTTCAATCAAACTCACCTTAGTGCACCTCAACCATGGATGACTCATCCTGCTTGAGCATTATCATTTTTGTATCTGCGCAGCAGATATATTGCTATCGTGTTGTGTGTATGTGTGTGTGTGTGTGTGTGTTAACTTTTTTGTGTAGCTGTAAACAATGCGCGACAAGTGAATCGGGCATGATCGGGGACAATCGAAGCTCAGAATTTTTTGGCGTCAACTTACGAGCTGTCAGTTTGAACGATGGAAACAAGTATTTTTAATCCGATCGTGTTTACAATATTTCGTTCGCCATATCACGAAGTCCTCCGAAGCGACAAAGTTTTGGATTAAAATACTACGATTTTCAGGGTTCTATTCTATACGATTTTTTCAAATTCACATATCTTGTACATAATTTAACGTTCTATCTAACTGTACGAGTTTCGTTAATGGCACAAGCCCACAGACGATTCAGGGATACTTTAAAATGATTGCGTTTGACCGTACGCCAAGTGATAGCATAATAATGCAATTTGATATTTGCGCTCATCTCAGTTCAAATAGATTTTTCTCCGTTGCTATTTTATACGATTTGTTCTAATTCACATACGTTGTACAGAATTTAACGCTCTATCTAACCGTGCAAGCTTCCCAAATGGCACAAACCTACAGACGATTCAGGGATTTACTTTAAATATGACCGCGTTTGACCGTACGCCAAGTAAACAGCGTAATAATGCAATTCGATATTTGCGCTCATGACAGTTCAAATAGCCTTTTCTCCATTTCTATTCCATACCATGTTTTCTAATTCACATATGTCGTACAGAATTTAACGCTCTATCTAACTGTAGAAGTTTCGTGTATGGCACAAACCTACAGACGATTCAGGGGTATACTTTAAACACGAGGTATCCGGTGGCTCAACTGCAATGAAGATATATCCAGCTAATACTGCTGTTAGCCGTTAAATTCTATATTTCCGACAAAGTTTTTGACTAAAACACTATGATTTTTCAGGGTTCTATTTTATACGATTTTTTCTAATTCACATATGTTGTAGAGTGTTTAACGCTCTATCTAACTGTACAAGTTTCGTGAATGGCACAAACCTACAGACGATTCAGAGATGAGAGATACTTTAAATATGACTGATTGCGTTTGACCCGATAATTGCCATTTGATATTTGACGCACATCTCAGTTCAAATATATTTTTCTCCGTTGCTATTCTATTTTTTTCTAATTCATATTTGTTGTCCAGAATTAACGCTCTATCTAACGGTATAAGTTTCCAAAATGGCACAAACCTACAGACGATTCAGGGGTATACTTTAGACCCGCGGTGTCCGGCTCAACAGCCGTATTGGCATATCACCTTCATGCAGTTAGCCGTTAAATTCTATATTTCTGACAAAGCTTTGTAGTAAAACATTTCGGAGACAGGGGATATTGCTGATAAAACTGGTAAGTATTTTTAACGTGACTTATAGTAAACTTGTGAGTGTGATCTACCACAGGTTTTGTGAGTCATGATAAAAAATTATTTTGGTCAGAGAACGTGTACTTTCTCTTTAATTATCTTATAAGATCATCTCGCTAAAATCTTATAAGATCTACGTGTAAAAATCTTATAAGATTTTTCTTAAGATCTTACAAGATTTTCCAAGATCACACAAGATCTTGACAAGATTCTCACAGTGGTGGGTTTGGCGCAGATACATGTACGCATAGCGGACCTTTTGTTTTATTTACATGTACTTTTCATGCTAGGCTGTCTTGAAGCTTGATAAAACCAATTACAATGCATTTGTTTTTGTTGGAGTGGCATCGTTTGAGTTGGGAAAAGCAGAGCAAGCTCAGGCAGCTTACAAGAAAGCAATTGGTGTCAATGCTGAGAATATATTGGCTTGGCAGGTACTGTGAGTGATATTCTGGGATAGGGTTCTCCTCAAGACATTTTCAAACACTGGGATTTTTCAATATACTGATATTGTTACAGTCATTTTTGAATGAATAGTTTAGTGGGAACAAAATGGGGGAGATGACTTGCTTATACTTGACTTGTTTAGTACCAACTGTTTATTGGCATGCCAGAAAACTTTTAATTTTCATTATGCATATAACCATCAGCCATTTATCTGCATGCCAGAAAATGACATATAAAAAGAGATCACCAATTGACGTTATTGGAGGATTGGTGCCAAGCCACAGGGGGATGCCACCCCTGATCAGAGGTAACCATGGCAACCCCACCACAGCCCACCTCCAGGCACCAGTCACACTGTCAAGCAGTGGAAATATATATACTTACTTACATTCTATCAGGAGTGGGTGGGTGGGTCAACACAGTGCAAAGCAAGAATCCCCACGTATAAACTCAATGAACAGCGCGTGCAAAACCAGTCAAGCTCAGACCACGCTGACAAGACTCTGATGAGCGCTGAGATAATCCCCACATATTATATATGAGTGACCGCTGACCAAGTATCTATTACATAGATAGCATGCACAAAACCAGTCAAGTTCAGACCACACTGACAAGACTTTGATAAGCACTGAGATAATCCCCATATATTATAGTGAGTGGCCACTCACCAAATATCTAATAAATAGATAGCGTGCAAAACCAGTCAAGTTCAGACCACGCTGACAAGACTTTGATGAGCGCTGAAATAATCCCCACATATTATAATGAGTGACTGCTGACTAGCATTGTCTCCTTTTTTACCTTGCCTAAATTACATTTAACGATTTTAACCACATTAAATAACCACTCCAGCCATTCATCTGCATGCTTGAAAACAACATACATGTACATTGCATATAGAAAACAGCTGGTGATAATAACAAGTTTATTCAACAGTAATGTACATGTATATATTTTCATTGTAAATAATACTTTAGGGTTTAGCATCCTTGTTTGAGAAAGGACAGGAGTTTGAAAACAAGGAGGATATGGTTGAAGTTTATGAAAAATTAATCAGTCACTACCAGAGGTACATATCATACGGTATATAAAGTACAGTATAGTTTCATACTAGAGATGGTGGGTATACACCATACAGTAGATACCAGTGTTAAATCACATGAAACTGGTGGTCCCACAGCAAAACCCTTGAAGTGCCAGGAAAGAGCTGACAACTCAACTCACATTTAATAGTCTCAAGCTCATGTAGATGCTTTCAGGTTATCCATTCAACTAGCAGAGATACATTTGACCATTGGGCCACTGTTTTTTTTTTAAATATTACCATACTGTATTTGTCTAGTACTGATACAAAGAAATGGAGAGATGTGGTTATAAAATTAGCTGATTTACAAAAACATCTGAAAAATATTGCAAATGTAAGTATGGTACTGCAGTACAGTACCAGTACAGTACCAGCACAGTACAGTACCAGCACAGTGCAGTACCAGTGCAGTACCAGTGAAGTACCAGTACAGTACCAGTACCAGTACAGTACCAGTACAGTAACAGTACTAGTACAGTACAGTACCGTACAGTACAGTACCAGTAAAGTACTACAGTACCAGTACAGTTACAGTACAAGTACAATACCAGTACAGTACTAGTACCAGTACAATACCAGTACAGTACCAGTACCAGTGCAGTACCAGTACAGTACCAGTACCAGTGCAGTATCAGTACAGTACCAGTACAGTACCAGTACCACTTACCAGTACCAGTACGGTATCTTAGTATGTTATACCTTTCAATAGGCTTTGGAATTACTGATGCTGCTTACAGATACTGAAAATGAAGAAGATCAATATCTGACCTGGCTCAAAATCATATCTCTTCTTCAAGAAAATGAGGTACAGTATGGTGAAGTGATTGTAACCATTGTGCAAGGGCCAAATTTGAAATTTCCGCCTTAAAAATATGTTCTTTGTTTTTATATTGTCTTTTATAGAACACCTTGAGTCCCAATCAGAGAAAAGAGGTTTGGTTCTTATGCAATTTTCTATTTTACTTAAACAAATAAAACATAAAGCTCCGTGCATATGTACTCTTATAAAGATTCGTTTGACGTCATTTGAACACAAAAGAAGTTGAGTAGAAGCACGAGGCGATAGCCGAGTACCTTTACACTTCTTTCGTGTTCAAATCACGTCAAACGAACCTTTATAAGAGTACATATGCACAGGAGCGGTATGTTTTATTTGTTTTATAAAATAATAATAAAAAAACAAGCTAAAAGTTGGACAGTTTTGAAAGCTGGCTGGCTTTTCCCCGCAAGGTGACGCCATCCCATGCCATGTTGCGTCATTCATCATTTCCATACTCCTATAAATGCACGGGGCCTAGCCAATCAGAGCGAGTGCAGAGGACACTTTATTTAACAATTATTCGCCGAAGGCGAGGTGAATATCGGTGAATAATAACCGAGACGAAGTCGAGGTTATTATTCACCAATTTTCACTGAGCCTGAGGCGAATAATTGTTTGAGTATAAATACACATTTTTGTACTTTTAGGAACAACATTTTCTTTAAAATTGTTAATTTCCTCGTCTGTCGCATTGACAACTTGGCTGGCGGCCATTTTGGACAAACGCTGTAGGTGATTATCGAGAATTAATCCGAAGTAACTCGACCAATCAGCGCGCGCTATTTTCTATAATCACCTGTGTATTTATACTAATTTATAATAGTATACATGCAGTATGTACTGTTTTTTTTTAAATTTTGCAAGTTCATGTATGCTGATCAAATTCATTCTTTTTACTAACTATAGTTGGTACATGCCTATAAGAATCTTCTCCATAGTAATAATCTTGAAGCAAACGAAGAAACGCAAGTTTATTTTCAAAATTATATCAACTTGCTTTTGGACCAAAAGGTAATTCTAGATTTTTTCACAAAATAACGTTTTGAAAACGCACGCGGTGAGTGGTTAAAAGCCGTGTTTCTATAAAATTACAAACTTGTACTTTCAGCTTGGAGTTTTTAATGTTTTGTTAATTCTTGTTGTACGCCAAGCTGTCGTTACAGTGGATGACTGTAAAAAGTAGAGTGTTGTGTAGGCAGTGCATGGTTTGGATAGAGCAAAGTGAAAAGATGGTAAACTGCCGAGATTAGTTTTGATAACAAAATACTGACGTTTCGAACGGAGACCTTCATCCACTTTTTACTCTGATGAAGGGCTCCGCTCAAAATGTCAGTTTTTTGTTATCAAAACTAATCTCAGCAACGTATAAGAACGTTGAGATGATGACTTAAAAAGATACTTTAAAGCTTCAGTACGTCTCTGTTTGAACACATCCTTCAGAATGACGTCGTAATGTTTGGAGACCAGGATTTCTTTTTTCAAATGAATCTAAAATATTTGAGATGAATGATTTTTTTAGAAAAGGTAGTACGCTACGCCCACTCCCTTATAAATATCCTACATGATCACATGGGTTTCAGGTTTCAAATTTGTTGTGAACTTGGTAGTGGTGGTCGTGATGACGACGACGGTGATGATGGTGATGGTGATGGTGATGGTGAAGGTGAAGGTGAAGGTGGTGATGGTGATGGTGAAGGTGAAGATGAAGATGGTGATGGTGAAGGTGAAGATGAAGATGAAGATGGTGAAGGTGAAGGTGGTGATGGTGATGGTGATGGTGAAGGTGAAGGTGAAGATGGTGATGATGATGATGACGACGACGACGACTTTTCAAGCGGAGTCCTTCATCAGAGTAAAAGTGAACCTCCACTTCTGGCAATAGACCGTGGTCATCCTGGTTTAATGGAGCGTTGGCGCTATTAAAATGCCAAGCCTGCAAACAACGTCTTTGTTGATACCGTGGTTTTGGGGGTGATAATTTACAAACTCACCAAGCTGAAATTACTATATACTAACGTACATGCAGTATCTCGTAAATAATAGGCCTTCGGCCTTCGTGGGTTTTGATATAAAAAGCCTCACCTGTTCAATAACTGTTTCTTATTTGACTATACTTGTAGAACAATGATGCGCTACCCTCAACGACGGAGATTAAAGGAGAAGTGAGCCGAATGAGAGAGCTTTTTAAGAACAATGAATTTCCTCTGAAAATCTTGACTAGAATATACCTAGAAGAAATTGAAGGTTTGTTTGGTTTTTCGGCAAGAAAATGATACATAGAGCAATAAATTGATGTTCCTTATTATTTTAAGAAATCCTTCAGATCAGACATGCTTCATATAGCCACTGCTCTTAACACGAAACTTTGCTTTTTTGCAGAAGTGAGCGAAGAGGAGTCGACTATCTATGAAGAACTTCTTGAGATAAGCCCAGTATCGCCACTTGCTTTGCTTGGTTTGGGTAAAGTGAAATTATTTGAGAAAGACCTGACGCAAGCTGAGGGACTCCTTCAAAACGGTAATTTGTGATCTAGATATAACTGGACGCCGCCATCTTGGATTTGATGACGTCAAATGGCTGAACTTATTTATTTATTTATTTTTATTTATAATTTATTACGTTTTGCCACATATGTATACTATAGATAATAATTACATTGGTGTGTCGTGTGAGTGAGTGTGCTTTAAGTAATTAGATTTGAGTAAAGTTAATAATAAAATAATAAATAATAAATTTACAATTAAATCACAATTTGTTAACAAATTTACAATTACGTGGCAGGGTGCCCCATAAGTAAATAATAATAATAATATAAGTTTCAAACATCAGATGCAGCAACGGATCGCTTCGTTGAGACCTCGGGTTGAGTTGCATTTTGTGCAAATCAATTTCCATGCATGATCTGGGGTCTCCAGGGTTGTAAATTTGAAGTACTGCTGCTTTGTAGTAACAATCGAAATATAGTAAGGTTAGATATACTGCCGAAACAGAGAACGTAGGAGTCTAACGTTTCGAGCGAAGGCCCTTCGTCAGAGAGGCACCTTACTATATTTTGATTGTTGTTTCAACACTGCCTACGCAGCACACTACTTTTATTTCACGCTTTGTAGTAGGACAGGAGGTTGCTTTTAAAACTGGAGAATGTGGTCGCTTTTACACGTAATTGGGACGCTAAAGTGTTCCAAGTCCTGCACATTCTTGTAATATAGGAGCGTTGGAAAGTAAGAGTTTTACATTTTCGCGAGCGAAACTGTAAGATGTCAGGAGTCGAGCTGTTTCTTGTTCTGATAGGAATGTACGGAGCAGGTAAGATTTCGGGATTGATTATAGCCATGTTATTAATAATTTTGAAGAAGAAGATTAAGTCCAGGTATTCGTGCCAGTAATAAACTGGAAGTAGGTTTAATGTCAGCAGTCGTCGTTTGTAAGTTATTGTCCCGAAACAAATGAATCCTTGTGTTCAGCTGTTTTACGTCATCAAATCCAAGGTGGCGACGCCCACGAGGCTTATCTGCCTCGTCAAACATGCGGGGAACCCATTCTTTTACAGGAAAGAAATTGAAAAATTTTACAAGGCACGCAATATTCCTGAAACTATTGTATTTTTTTCTTCTAGGGCTCCAGGGTATTCCGACGTGTTCAACTGGCTGGTATTTTTTTTCGACCGTTCAACTGTTACGTCATAAGTACACTGAAGCGGAGAGCAGCGCGATAAAAGGTTTGAAGCGATCAATCACTGACATCACTTGTCTCGTTCCCAGGCGTTGCGAAGAAGGCGCGAAGCAATCTCATTTCTAGAGTTTCCCAGAGTCAATTCAGATCCAGCATGTCCTGGTAGCGCGGATATGCTGGTAATAGATCTAGACCTTATTTTGCCAGCTGTTCATTAGGTCAATCAGCCTAAGCCAGCACGTTTATAAGTAGTGTGTAAACCTGCCAGTTGAAAACGGCCCAAAATGATGCTATACGATATTGATCCCCCTACGATATTGACACTTATTTGAAAACAAATAAAGGAGAACTAGGTATCTTTATTAAAATATTTCGAACATTAACATATGGTGGAACATTACTGCTGGTTTTCTTTAAAGCTGTTTGTCAGAAAACACGACAAATGAAAGCCTAATTGGTGTAAACAAGAAGCGACACGAAAAAGCTAACAGATATTAAAGTAACGGCAAACGACGAAAACGTGCAATGTTCAAACTTAAAACACAAATGAACGAATTAAAATAGAAGTAACAAGTCAGTAAATATGTGTTATTCAGTTCATTATTTTACTTATTCGTCAATAAGGCCGGTATTTTTGAAGTCTCTCGTTCTTCTTAGTTAGCCACTGTATAATCTGATTGATCAAAGTGAAAAGGTGGTAAACTGTCGAAAATAGTTTTGATAACGAAATACTGACGTTTCCGGAGCGGAGCCATTTACTCTGATGAAGGACTCTGCTCAAAACGTCAGTATTTCGTTATCAAACTATTCTCGGCAGTTTACCACCTTTTCACTTTGATCTATCTGAAACACTGCCTAGGCAGTAATCTACTTTTTTACATTCTCTGATTGGGTTTGTTGCGTGATGTGGAGATGAAGCTGATTGTCGTATCTTCACTGATACAACTGTGTTTATTAAATACTTTTCTAGGTTTGTCATGCTTAAAAAAGGAGGTCGTTGTAGGTAGCGCTGATTTCATTCATTTTAATTTAAGGTGAGGAGATCTACCAAGAAGAGCATTCTAGTTTTAAAACATTATCTCTTAATGTGTATTTGCTGATATAACAAACAAACAAACATGCAAACAATTCAATGTTTTGACCTTTCTGTTTCAGTGTTCGTAAGGCAACAGCGTGTAGCAGACAAGGAAAAGAAAAGATGCTTTCTTCTGTTCAGGATTTCGAAGAGGTATCAGAAGTTTAACCATATTTGCTAAATTATTGTGGAACAGCGAACTCCGGTGGAGAATAATGATATTAGGGGCCGTTTACATGGACAAACGTTGTCCCAGGTAGAAGGGTCACCCTGCCCCCCGAGCTACACTGGGGGAGCCAACTTTGTGTTCATTTTACTTAGTCTCGACAGCGAGCGTTTACATGGGGAATTTCATACTTGTCTCGGGTAGTAGGGTGACCCTGGGGGTAGGGTCACCCTCCTTGCAAGGTAGGGTTACCCTAGGGGGCGAGATAAAGTTGACTCGCCTACCCGAGGCAAAACTGCGAAACAAAATGGCGGCAGAAAGTGAAACAATTGATAGAGCAGCAAATACGAAGCGAAAAAAATGGTCTTGGTCTCCAACAATGGTTGAAAACCTGATAATTGGCCTGAAGAAGTATAAAAGCTTCTGTGAGTTTAATTCTATCGTTTAATTCTAACAGTACAGTTACAGTTTCTTCCCGACGATCGGCTATCTTAAATTAGATGCATTAAACTATACCCAATCCTCCAGGCTTAAACCGATTCAGAAGTCATAATCTAATTCCTCATGTAAACACACGACATAGTTGTCTCGGGGGGGTAGGGTGTCCCTCTTACCCGAGCCAACTTTTAGTCCATGTAAACGGCCCCTTAGTTGCTACTCTGAGTGACAAATCATACTGGGTGAGAAACTCTACTTGACCACGGCTGGGATTTTAACGCACGACCTTCGGTTTACTATAGTCCAATGCTTTCCCTACTGAGCTACATGCATGGTTACTCGTCACTCGGAGTGGCACCTGATATCATTATTCTTCCGAGTTCGTTATCCCACAATAATTATTCTCTAAGGATACTATGATTGTCTTAGCTAGGGCCAGCATGTCGTATTTATGGGTTGTTTTTTTTTCATTTATGTTTGACTAATTTTCTTGACTATATAGCTTTCAAGGGTACAACCCAACAATCTCAGTGTTCGTTGTGAACTTGGACGAGCATTTCTCAGGCTAAATGATTTAGATTCTGCAAAGAAGGTATAGTGCTATGCTTTTGCGCACTTGCATGTATATACGCAGACACTCACGTATGCACGTCCACACGTACGCACGCAGACGCACGCACTTTCACACGCAGATACGTACGTACGCACGCACTAGTTTACGTAGGCACTCACGCACGCACTTCTACACGCAGCAAGCACAAACGCATTTCTACATGCACGCATTCGCGCACGCACTCGCGATTACACTTCCACACGCACTTTTACACGAACTCACCTATATGAACGCACTTACATACGCAGGCGCTCAGGCACGCACGCACTCACTAAAAAGTACGTAAGCTTTGTACTTGTAGTAGCCTTCATTACTATTTTTTTATTTATCTTTTAGTGCCTCGAAAAGTGTCGTAGTATTGATAATACGTTGCCAGTTTGGCTGACACTGGAGGTAAACATGGTGATATTGATGTCAATAATGATCATTAGGTATAGAATAGAAATTTTTCAAACGTTGGGCGGCGCTATTTTACCAACAGAGTTCCAAAGTGGTGTGAATTCCAAAGTGGAGTGAATTCTCAGTTGTAGGTTGATAGTTTTGACTGCTGATACATCGCACCGGGTATAGGGCTATAAAGCGTGATCTGTACATTGTATGTCTGTCTATATTGGATGATTTCTTTGGTTTTTAATTAGGGGGAAATTTATTCTGCTGAAGGTAAATTAGAAGATGCTGAGAAAAGGTAAACACAGTCCTAGATAAAGCATTTTTCTTCCTGGCAGCAAAATCCAAAAATAAGTATTTCCTGCTAAACTAAATTAACGATTTCCTGCCTGATAGAATTTTTCAATTTTATAAGTTGTGATACCACCAGACTTGCAAGTTTGTATCTCAAAACCATAATTCATCTGAATGTGGTATCTATACATACTTTGAAATAGCGAACTTTTTCATTTGACTACTACGTAATACAAGTACTAGCGTCAAAAATCGAAATGCTGAAACAGTTGAATAAGATAAAAGCAGCTTGCATTCTTGCAAATGCACAATGACAGCTGCAGCCTGCAACAGCAACACTATACTGAAATGATAAATATTTCATTGTTTTCTAGAACAAATCGTTGCGTCATTTGCGCAAGGATATACGAAACTTAGACAGGTTAAGGTCATGTAATAAACCTTCAAAACACTTTCGAATTGTTTACAAATCGCCGCTGGGTTTGGCAAGAATATAGAAAGATGAGTCATCGAATATGAGACTTGACATTCGATCAAAAGTGATGCCCATCAAAATTGTGTGACCGTGACGCTTTTCGATTTTTTGAAGAATAGGAAATTTATCTTTAAACTTTGACGTGGATTAAAAAAACTGACAAATATTTCCTGCAAGATACAAAAAATTTCCTGCGAACAACTTTTACAAAAAATTTCCTGGCAGCGGCGCTGCCGGACATTTTCCAACACTGGTAAACATCGGTTTTGAAAGGTGTTGGAAGAAAGGGATGGAGAGAAATGGGCGATACCACATAAAATGATATCAATAAAAACTTTTGAATGAAAAACCCCGTCGTTCTGACGGTCATTCTATATCTAAACGAACAACGAGGCAGGACCGGAAAAACATGAAAGTTTTTCTTAGTTGTTTTTTGTACTTGTTTATCCTATTTTAGCTTTCTTCAAATGATCGAAGTACAAAACGATGTGGCTGAAAATTATCTAAATCTTGGTAAATTGCACTGGAATATGGATGGTCAGTGGAGAAATGATAAGGACAACTGTTTGGGCAATCTCTTAAAAGTGAGTATATTTTAATTATGTACTGTACGTGATAAATTATGTGGTGGTAATGATGATGGTACTAATGAAGGTGAGTGATAATGGTTGTAATAATGGTGGTGGTATGGTAGTGATGGTGATAATGGTGGTGGTTGTGGTAATGCGGTGGCAGTGTGAGGACGATACTGGTAGTAATGATCGTTGTGGTAGTAATGATCGTTGTGGTAGTATGGCGATGATGATGGTAATGGTAGTGGTGATGGTCATTACCTGTATGTTGGTAATGGTGGTAGTGATTATGGTGGTAGTGGTAACATTGGTAGTAATGGTGATGGTAGTTGCGACGATGGTGATGATTATACTGGTGGTGATGATTGTGGTGGTGATGGTGGTAATGCCAGTGATGGTGGTGGTAATCAAGATGGTGCTGGTAGTTGTTTTTATGGTCGTGATAACGATTGTGGCGGTGCCTTATGGTGATCTTTATGGTTGGTGATGGTGATGATGTATTGATGTTGGTGATCGGGCTACTGCTGATGATGGTGGTGGTGAAAATGGTATTCATGGTAGTGATGAGACTTTAACTACAATTTTTACTGATTTAAATATACTCTTATGCATTAATTCTTTCAGGCAGCCAAGCTCGATCCTTTTCATTCATCAACATTTCTCTACCTTGGACATTACTACAAAGTTGTCGGCTCTGACATGAAGTAAGAAGACATCTACTCCAACGTTTTAAATAATTCATGAACTGAAACAAAAAAAAAACTACTTCTTTAATTTTCAGCAAAGCTCATCGTTGTTACAAGAAAGCGCATGATTTGAAACCATTATGTGACGAGGCTGGAGAGGCGTTGGGTGATGCGTGCATGAGTCTGGAACGAGAGGTAACATTGTAATCCTTTAGCGAACAATTGCAAAAATATTCGAAAAACGAGGCTTAAATGAGATAGGTTTTTAACTCTTTCACCTCGTGAGGTTTCCCTTTTGACAAGTAAACTCGTCTGGCGTTAGACAGACAGACAGAGTAAAGACTAAAGACATGTATAGACGTCCTTCGAGGTGAAAGGGCTAACAATGAATAGTGACATTCCACGAGGAAAAAAGACTAGCTTTTTCTTGGTTAAAATTTAAGCCCCGCACAGACGACCAAGTTTTCCTTTTCATCGTTTGTACGATGAACAATTTTTTCCCCAAACATTTTCCTTGACAATTTATAATTGCTCGTGTGTACGGTTGGACAAGTTTTCCTTGACGGCAATGGTCGCGTAATAAGCTTCGGAGATGATCTTGTCAAGTTTTCCTTGACGACTATACACACGAACAATTTTCCTTGTTCAAAAGCTGGCATGACCAGCTTTTGAACAAGGCTCCTTGTCAAGGAAAAACTTGTCAATTTGTGTCGTACACACGAACAAATAAAACTTGTAAAGGAAAAACTTGTCAAGGAAAACTTGGTCGTCTGTGCGGCGCTTTAAGGTAGATTTACGCCGATTGGCTTTTGGTCATAGTAATCAGGAATGAACGTTTAAAATGCCGAGAATGAAAGGCCGACACTTTCTCCACTGTTGGACATATACGACTCTATCCACTGTTTAAGGGTGAAAGTGCCTATCTCATGTTTGGCTTTCTTGCGTGCCCCGGTTACTCCTCACGAGCGTCGAAAAACCTTTGTTACCCAGGGTAATATTTGGGCTCTTTATAGAACCCCCCACATGAATTTCATGTTTTTGGAAGGGTGGAAACTCTGATTTAATATGGCATTTCCAGTTTTCACAGACTCTAGTATATACAGTAATTGTTGGCGTTTTTTACAAGGAGGAAGCTGTTCAACTTTACAAGACATTTACTACCACAGCTGGCATTGGAAGGTATGCATATTGCATAAGACACATCTAGTGTCGATCACGTAAATACTTTATCTCATTGAAAATAACACTGATCTCTACGACGATAACCGTAACCTCAGTAAGTTATTTGCACGTTGACGTTCGATGGTGTGGGGTTGACTACAACTACCAGAATGCTTTGCCAGATTCCTCTATTTATCAGCATAGGGTGCCAGCAAAGAATTATCGTAGTTGTAGCCACCCAACGCCATCTCACGTCATCGTACAAGTGGTCTACTCTTCATAGAGATCATATAATCATTATTTTTATTTAAGGAGGATAAGTTTTTCAGCAGAGCTGGTGGGGTCCTCCATTTACAACTAAGACCTATAGGTGTTGATTTTACGGAGGGAGGAAAACCGGAGAACCCGGCGAAAAACCGTCGAAGCACAGGAGAGATCAACTAAACTCTACTCACATGAGTCCCAAGCTCGAGAACGGGGCTATTCACAGACGGTCACCCATCCAAGTACTAACCCCGTCTAACCGGGCTTAACTATTGGTGAAAGGCAGCGCCCTAATAGCACACGCCACCCGTGCTCCCTCAACCAATTGACTGAAATATCATAGGTAATGGCGGCTGTCATGTGGTTACCAAATTTTCCCGCCAATGCCCCCTCCAGTATTTATATGATCTCTATGCTATTCTTGTCTTGACCATAATTTTTACTAACTTGTTTTGGTGTAGAGCGAAATGGGCGTGGCTCAGGCTTGGTTTACATTACCTAAAACATGAACAACATAATGAATCTGTACAATGGTGAGAAACGTAATGTGATATTTGATTGCCTTGAGTGTGTTTAACTCATTTTCAAACTTTTGTTTTTTGTTTTTTTTCAATTACAGCTTACAGAACGCTTTGCGTGTGGATGTCAAAGACCCGTATGTGGAAGTTTTCTTGTGGATGTGGATTTTTTTACTGTTTACTGTTTAGTCTATTGTCTGTTTACTCTGTTTGGTTTTCTGTCTGTCTGTCTGTCTGTCTGTCTGTCTGTCTGTCTGTCTGTCTGTCTGTCTGTCTGTCTGTCTGTCTGTCTGTCTGTCTGTCTGTCTGTCTGTCTGTCTGTCTGTCTGTCTGTCTGTCTGTCTGTCTGTCTGTCTGTCTGTCTGTCTGGCTGTCTGTCTGTCTGTCTGTCTGTCTGTCTGTCTGTCTGTCTGCCTGCCTGCCTGCCTGCCTGCCTGCCTGCCTGCCTGCCTGCCTGCCTGTCTGTCTGTCTGTCTGTCTGTCTGTCTGTCTGTCTGTCTGTCTGTCTGTCTGTCTGTCTGTCTGTCTGTCTGTCTTATAACTCCTTGATACAGCCATTATTTGATTATGGCGATGTCGTATGGGACACCATTGGAGTGGTACAAAGTACGAGACTGCAAAAATTAAACAATCGTGCTGAGCGAGTGATTACACAAAATTGGTATGAAGTCAGATCCAGTGATATAAGAAATCAATTAGGGTGGTCAACCCTTGATGAAAGACGACAAGATCACAAGTGCATCATGATGTATAAAGTTTTAAATGCTATTGCTCTTGCATATCTCAAAAGATACTTTTCTTATGGCATTGACACCGGCAAGTATTGTCTGAGAAACAATAGTGTTAATTTATCTCTCGCTAAACCAAACACAGATTACATGAAGAAAAGTTTCAAGTTTGCTGGAGCTAAATTATGGAATAGCTTGCCAGTTCATTTGAAACTTTCATCTACTTTGTCGTCTTTCAAGAGGGGTTTGGCAAGTCAAACCTCAACCAACACCTCAGTTCCAAATTAAATCCAAATTAAATTCAAATTAACCAGTAAGTATTTTTTATTATGTAAATAAGTAGTACTATATTCTTTCTATTATCGGCTCTTACGAAAAGTAATTTTGTAAATTGATTAAGATTCCGAATTTAAATAAAGTCTCTGTCATATTATAAAGTCTCTGTCAAATATATTTTCTCTAATTTAATTAACTTATATTCGGCTCTTATGAAAAGCAATTTGTACAATTGATAAGACTTAAATAGAGTTTTCTCTCTCTCTCTGTTTGGTTGTTCAACTGTATTATTATTATTTCTAGGACTTCGTGGGAATGCTTGGGTGAAGCGTACATGAGTCGCGGTAGTTACATTGCGGCATTGGCGTCGTTTACTAGAGCGACCGAGGTAAGATTTATTTACAGCGTAATTGATTGAGTGACATTTTACAAGCAGGCAGAGAGACAGACAGACAGACAGACAGACAGACAGACAGACAGACAGACAGACAGACAGACAGACAGACAGACAGACAGACAGACAGACAGACAGACAGACAGACAGACAGACAGACAGACAGACAGACAGACAGACAGACAGACAGACAGACAGACAGACAGACAGACAGACAGACAGACAGACAGACAGACAGACAGACAGACAGACAGACAGACAGACAGACAGACAGACAAACAAACAAACAAACAAACAAACACTCCCTCACTCACTCACGCTGGCTGGCTATTGTTTCGGTACTGATAGAGTTTAACTTTTTGTAGTAAACGTTTTCATTCACTGTCAATTAAATTCCATTTTTTCACCACTTATTTCTTAGTTGGATGCATCGTTGTTGTATTCTCGTTACCAGTAAGTTACTTTCTTGCATGTTTAACGAGGTGAATCGTTGTATACAGTTTATTTGGTACATGTGATATATAGAAATGAGCATTTGGTTATGGCATTCTTTTGTTGTTTGTAAAATTAGGATAGCTTCCGTGAAGCATTTGTTGGGAGTATTTGATGAGGCAGTGTTGGTCTACAAGGGAATTCTCGACGAACAAAGTGACTACGTTCCTGCATTAAAAGGTAATCGTCGTTTGTACAGAAGTCAGTGTTCAATATTTTAATAATATACAAGAAAGTTTTTTCGACTCTTACTGCTTAACTCTAGTGCAGTTGATTCCAAACATATATACCGGTGGTTTTAATGAATTATGTTTGGTGCCTTTTAGGGCTTGGTGAGACATATATTTCCTACGCTCGATCTGCTTTGTCTCAGGATTTTCATGGCAGAGCTGTGGATTATATTCAAAATGCAATCGTTATCTTGGCACGGTATGATGATGGTGATGGTGGTGATTATGGTGGTGGTAGTGTTTGGTAGTTGGTGATGGTAGTGGTCATGATGATGGTGGTGGTGGGTGGTGTTGGTGGTGGATGGTGGTGGTGGGTGTTGTTGGCGGATGGTGGTGGTGGTGAGGTGGTGTGTGTTGGTTGTGGTGGTTGGTTGTGGTGGGTGATGGTGTTGGTGTTGGTGGATGGTGGTGGTGGGTGTTGTTGGTGGTGGTGAGGTGGTGTGTGTTGGTAGTGATGGTGGGTGATGGTGTTGGTGTGTGTTGGTGGTTGTGGTTGGTTGTGGTGGGTGGTGTTGGTGGTGGATGGTGGTGGTGGGTGTTGTTGGCGGATGGTGGTGGTGAGGTGGTGTGTGTTGGAGGTGGTGGTTGGTTGTGGTGGGTGTTGGTGTTGGTGGATGGTGGTGGTGGGTGTTGTTGGTGGTGGTGAGGTGGTGTGTGTTGGTAGTGGTGGTGGGTGATGGTGTTGGTGTGTGTTGGTGGTTGTGGTTGGTTGTGGTGGGTGTTGGTGTTGGTGGATGGTGGTGTTGGGTGTTGGTGGATGGTGGATGGTGGTGGTGGGTGTTGTTGGTGGTGGTGGTGAGGTGGTGTGTGTTGGTGGTGTTAGATTACTGTTGCTATCCACGTACAGTAGTTGTCGTTGCGTCGTTTCGTATCTTGACGTATATCGTGTTGTGTCGTGTCGTGTTGTGTTGTTAATAAATAATGATTGTTGCTATTGTTTTCAACCACTACATTTTAATCTGTTTATATATTAGTGCTATTCAATGTCACGGTGACTTGTCTTGTTTATGGAAGCTCCTTGGCGATGCTTGCTCTTTGGTTTTCAAAATTCACGAAAACAAGATTAGGTGGGAGATTATTCAGATTATTATTATCAAATTATTCTAAGAGCTTTGCTAACAAAAGCAGAAATTTCGTGCTATCGAAAACCTTCACGTTTTAGTTATTTTCAAATTTTACGTAGAGACTTTTACTAATTTCTTTTAGAATGGAATTACCGATTAATCTGAGAACATTCTTGGCGATGGACGTGAATAGCAGCGTTGGTAAAATGGAGGTCCTTACTCTTGCCTCGAGGTGAGGAAAGATAATTTCTTATGATTGTTGGTATTTAAAAAAAACCATATTGTGTTTGGTAGTATGAACTTGTTGTTTTTATGTTGACTTTTGCAGTTCGTATGGACAAGCTGTTCGTTATAATCCTAAATGTTCTGGCTTGTGGCAAGATTTAGGTTGTAGCTACTACAGATTATCAGTGGTTGGTATTATTGTTATTATTATCGTCATCTTTATTACAGTCACCACCACCACTACCATCAGAACCATTACCACCACTATTACTACTGCCATTACCACCACTATTACTACCATCATCACACCATCATGATCCCATCATCATCACCACTAGCTACCATCAGCACTACCACCATCACCACCACTATCATCATCACCACCAGCACTACCACCATCACCATCAGCATCACAACCACTGCAATCAGCAGCACTACCACCAGCATCAGCATGACCACCACCATCAGCAGCACCACCACCATCAGCAGCACCACCACCATCAACGCCACTACCACCAGTAGCACTACCACCCAGCAGCAGCAGTACCATCACCATGCACCACTATCATCTTTACCATCACCACCATCAGCTCCACCATCATCAACATCGTTATTGTAAATTTTAAACTACTTAATAATTTACTTCATTTTAAAACCTAAAAAAATAGAATCTAAATAAAGAATTTTTTACGCGAAAAATAGAAAAAGAATGAAATTATTTGAAATTTATCGCAATGTATTTTGAGATTTTTCTTGAAATTTATTTGGCAGGTGGTCAAATTGTAAAAAGTATAGAATCTTTTATTTTTTTGAAATGACTAGACACATAATGGTCCCAGTGAACGACAACGGTTCTGTGAACGGTCCATGAAGGTAAGTAGGAACATTTCACTGATATGGTTATCCAGTATAAACTATAGTTTATTGTTCAGAAGGAAATGTTAGAGCCGGTTCAAACGTCGCTCTTCTCATGCGCCGAACCTAACACAACAAGACGCCTGCTCAGGCGTTCACTCGGGCTACTGATTTCTGAAAGCTTCGCGTGGCCTGGGCGTACTCTAGCAAGACTACATGACAATGGCAATGCATAATTGCATAGATTTTCACAAATAGAATCTATGGTCTTATATGAACTGCTGCGGTGCAGGAAGCGCCAAAGGTTTGCTAATGTAATTAGTAGACAAAACCTATAGTGTCGCATTCGGCAGAATCAAGCGATCATTTTGATATATAATTTATTTAAATTCGGACAAACAGAAAATATTTAAACATGTTTTGAAACACGCGTTTCCAAATGTAATACGACACGCGACACCCACGCGATATCTAGACATGCACTGAACAGTTCACATATTGATATCTTACCGGTATTTGCTCTATTCGGTGCTTATTATTATACTTGCATTTTGTAGTTGTCGGACTATAAAGCAGCAAGGCCAGGGCCAACCTGTTTTGAAATAGCTCGTCATCTTAGGTCTACCGCGATCGCCGGCGTGTGCAGCTGTAAACATTGTAAAGCCTTTGTTCAACTATAACTCGGTCACTTGCAAAAGGTAAAGCCATTCGAACAAGGAGAAAGCCGTTACTAGGTAAACAGTACGTATATGTTCTTTGATATACTGTGGCCCTTTCTTGTGTCTCTAGTCCTCAAGTCAAACTTCCTAGGTACTGTTCTGTCTTCATGCACAAACCTTGTCAGCAACATTACTGGTCAACTACTCATGAATTCACCAGTACCGTCGGAAAACACCTCAACCCAATTCGATCAAAGGCAAAATAACTCGAAAACATGCCTTTACAGTTTCGCAAGGCCTGACGGGATGATGCAATAATGCAATTTTGTGTGGCGACGAAAATAATAATAAAAAAAATAACAAACGGAGCCGAAACCTAGGCTGACTTAGACTGACTTAGGCTGACTTAGACTGACTTAGGCTGACTTAGACTGACTTAGGCTGACTTAGACTGACTTAGACTGACTTAGGCTGACTTAGGCTGACTTAGACTGACTTAGGCTGACTTAGAACTGACTTAGACTGACTTAGGCTGACTTAGACTGACTTAGACTGACTTAGACTGACTTAGACTGACTTAGGCTGACTTAGACTGACTTAGACTGACTTAGGCTGACTTAGGCTGACTTAGGCTGACTTAGACTGACTTAGACTGACTTAGACTGACTTAGACTGACTTAGACTGACTTAGACTGACTTAGACTGACTTAGACTGACTTAGACTGACTTAGACTCGGCCACCACAGGTAGCCCGAGTAATTAGATTCGACTCGACTCTGGAGTGACTGAAAAGAGCGACGTGTGATTCAAATGTCGCTCCAGAGTCGCTCTTACAGTAATTGCTTTTCATAAACAAACGTCAATTCTATTTTAAGCACGTAGTAATGTTATCGTCCCGACAGACTTTAATCCACACTACATCGAACGCATTTGAAGCACAAATTGCTCGAATTTAATAAAATTAGTTTGATTCTAGCTTGACGACACACTGCGGATAATTTATACACGACGCTGCATCTTTCGATTTGAGATTTTGAGTCAAGTTTTACTTTCAAGTCCGCCACGTATTCTACTTGTCACATAGGCATGGAAGAAGATGGCTAATAACTTCTTAAACGTGTGTTGTTAGAAATTTCATATAAAGCATTTGTCCTACCTCTTCTTGTTCAGCCCGAATTTTAAGGTGAAATAATTTATGCATTAGGTTCGGCACATGAGAAGTTCGACGTTTGAATCGGAGTCGCTCCAACGTCGCATAATGCGACAGGCCTTCCCGCTCCAAATACAATCTGCCGCTCTTAATTGATTCAAACGTCACTCTTCTGCCGCACTTAATGCTTGTATTTGGTTCGGCGCATGAGAAGAGCGACGTTTGAACCGGGCCTTAGATGTTATATCGTTTTTCCAGGCTTTGAAGAAAGCTCTGACAATGGAACCCGATAACTACAACACATGGAACACACTTGGCGTAGTTGCCGCGTCGAAAGGTCTGTACTGTTCTTTTGTAATCTTATTATAATGGACGAACCATTATATTTCTTATTTCAAAGAAAAATATATCTCAACTATTTTTGTGGCTAATATTTTCTGTCTTATTCAGAAATAAGTAATCCTGAACTTAGCCAACATGCGTTCATCAAATCTATTCATTCACAGAAGGTAAATTGGTTTGACGAGCTTGCTTGCTAATCGCATTTTAAAGAACAGGGAACATGGAATTTACCATGCTTAGAACTGCAATTGTGATTTTGACATATCGTTGTGTTTTGTTTGGTTTTGTTTTGTAGAATGCAATCGCTTGGACTAATTTGGGTGTGTTGTATTTGTCGCATGGGAAAGCTGACGTAAGTTGAATAGGGTCGGTGTGAATAGCTGTGGTTTTTGAGTGATGGTGTTGTGGATAGGATAGGATAATATGGGATAGGATGGGATGGGATAGGATGGGATGGGATATACTAATTTGGGTGTGTTGTATTTGTCGCGTGGGAAAGCTGACGTAAGTTAAGTAAGGTTGGTGTAAGTAGCTGTGGTTTTTGAGTGATGGTGTTGTAGGATAGGATAGGATAGGATAGGATGGAATGGGATGCAATAGGATGGGATGGGATGCGACAGGATAGGATGGAATGGGATAGAATAGGATGGGATAAGATAGAATAGAATGGCATAGGTTAGGATGGAATATAAATAAAATCAAAACTTAGGTCTTAGCTTATGTCGTGCACTTTAAAGGGTATTGGCAATAAAAATTAAGTTTGTTTAATTTGAAAGAACTCGTAAAATTGTAATAGAAGATCTTTTGCAACTTTTTCGTATCTTTCTTCGTTTTCAAGATTTTTCAATTTGTTTAATATGTAAATGAGATGGGCTCTGACGTCATGAGCTGAGATGTTCGGTGTCACAAGGCGTTTTATGTGCACAGTTTCAAAGGATTTCGTTGAACAAATTTAGAGATATAACCTGCTCATGACGTCAGAGACCATTCATTTACATATTAAACAAATTGAAATATCTTGAAAACGAAGAAAGAGACGAAAAAATTGTAAAGGATCTTCTATTACAATTTTATGAGTTCTTTCAAATTGGACAAACTTAATTTTTGTTGCCAATGTCCTTTAACATGAGCCTCTGGCTCGGATGATTGGGCGACCACATCCTGTGTTTACGACGTTAAATAAATCATTACTCATGATAGGATAGGATAGGATAGGATAGGATAGGATAGGATAGGATAGAGGAGGATAGGATAGAGGAGGAGGATAGGATAGAGGAGGACGATAGGCTCTCTCTCTTTCACATCTCTCCGTGGATACTGAGGATTAACGTGAAGAATTTTCTGAGTATCTACGCGAAGCTTCTGGGATACGACAGAGTAGGGTAGGGGGCGAAGGTGGGGCTGTGTAGGGAAGCAGAGATGGATAGGGCTTGGTAAGGTGACTGATAGGATTGGGTAGAGTAGAGGAGAAGTAGAGTCGGTTGATATAGAAGGGTAGGTGCGGAAAGTGGATAGGAGGAGAGAGGATAATGAGTTAGTAGGATATAAAGAGCGTATTAGGGTAATGAAGTAAAATGAATTAATTGATGTGAGAATTGTTTGTTGGTTTGTTTAGATGGCAAATAAAGCATTTAACGACGCCCAGTGTACGGACCCATCTTACACTCAGGCCTGGGTTGGTCAAGCAACGATAGCGGAGATGTTTGGACACGAGGAAGCCATGGATCTATATCGGCATTCTAATGCGCTTGGAACACACGTACGTAACGCATGCGTTGTCAGCCTTTAAACCTCCTGAACTAATGACCACGATTCTCCAGCAGGAGATACAGCGAACAAAGCCACATGGAGCCCACTAGGGAACTGGAGCGAGTTAAATGATGCGCGTAATCTGGGGCAGATGCATTCTCGTCCCCAGAGCCCCTCCCGTGCTGGCGCGCGGAAAAGGCTCTGGGGGAATCCAAACCGGAACACCAAGATTCTTTGGTGTTCTTTCTAAAGCGCATGCGTTTAAGTTCGCGGTTTGGGAGTTGGACACGAGATCATCGACAGTTGATAATTTTCCTTTCGTTTTCGATTCTGGCGGTTTGGCTGTCTCGTATTAACTCGTTTGACTTTGGAACAATTCTGATTGTGGTAGATTCCGTTCGAAGAAGGTCCTTGTCGAGTGTGGCTCATCGCCGCGTTTACTCGGCCAGGCAAAAGACATTAAAATTTACGAGTTCGCTTCAGAGAGTCGCGTCGGAATTTCTTCGTATTTACGGCCTCTTTTAGTGCAGGTAGTTCTCTTTAATTTGTTGCACCGTTCGTTTATATTTGACTTGTATATTTCAATGAGATTTTTATTAAATATGTACCATACACCGAGCCATACACGAACAGCCTGCAGTGTGCGGTCTATCGTCTGTCGGTTTCAAATTGCTGTCTGTCTTCTGTCTTTGAGTTTATTATTAAAGAGAAACGGGTTGATTGCTTTCAAAAACGTTCGATTAAATTGTTCGGATTAGAACCATGATTAGAATTCTGCTTCGTTGTCAGTTTTCATGTTTCAAATACTGTTTATTTATAAACATTCACTAAACTCCGTTAATTAGGCCTTTGAATTTGAACAACCAATCAGATCGCGATGTGTATGGATTCCCCCAGAGCCCTTTTCATGAAAGGGCTCTGGGGACGAGATCAGAGTGGGGCAGATGCTCGCGGCTAGGTCTTGGGAACACCACTGCCAAACGTTTGCGCATGCGTGAATTTGCTGGAGTAAACATTGCAAGAAAAGTGGGAACTAGCCGTGGCGACAACAACCAGACAGCGAAGATTAAGTAAGACTCGACTATTCATTTGTTTTAAAAAAAGGGTAAAGAAAATTACGAAGGGGTAAATTCAGAATATGTTACAATATTGACAAAGAAGCCATGCACAAATTACCTACCTTATCTTTTCGGTGGTATGCTTATAATTTTAACTTTTGTGTCAGACTCTCGGACCAGTCCAAATATTTCAGTGTTTTCCCGCTCTTTTTTGAGGACGAGCTCGGACGTCGCGCATGCGCAAAACGTTTGGCAGCGGTGTTGGTCTTGGGTCGTATGCATTGATCTCTAAAAGAAGACATAATATTTGAACGACGAGAGCGAGTGTTTCACCGGGATATCCAAACACGAGAAAACAATGTATGAAAACACAAGGCCGAAGGCCGAGTGTTTTTGTTAATAGCTTCTCAAATGAACACGAGTATAGTTTGCATAGGTAATTAGGATATTTGAGGAAGATCACTAGTGATCTTCGTCAAATATCCTAATTGTCTATGTCGATGAAATGTATTGTAGTGTTTTGAGCCAGGGTGTTCCGAACGTAGCCCCGTGACCAGATGCGTCTTTATTATTGGATAATTTGCTCATGAATTATTAATGAATTTGAGGAACTATTGTTTGGAAAATGAAGTCTAAGCCTAAGAGAGTAAAGAAAAGAAACACCCATGAAAAAACTTAGAAGAAAAAATTTGAAAAACAAATGGTGTCCCTAACATTTGTCCCAATACTTTTTTTAGGTCGAGGGTTATCTAGGATACGCGCATTGGGTTTGCGATACGCTTCTTTCTTCAAATGGCAGTCAAAGATCATCTATTGTGAAGGGTAAACCGTTCGCTGATCTTTCACATCTTCCTGCCAAGTACAGATGTATTCTCCTTACTGCGTCAGTTGCTTTAACTAAGTACACAGGTAGGTGACTGTTTGATTGATTGATGGATTGATTGATTGACTGATGGATTGATTGATTGAGTGATTGATTGATTGATTGATTGATTGTTTTCTATATTGTCTTTTTAGATCAAATTATGCATAATGCCTGTGCATTTAATATGCATGGTATTTTACTGGAACATCAAGAACTTTATTCTCAAGCTGAAACCGCTTATGCCCGGTATGCACCTTGTTTTCTTGCTCGGATTAGTTGTTGTTGTTGTTGTTGTTGTTGTTGTTGTTGTTGTTGTTGTTGTTGTTGTTGTTGTTGTTGTTGTGGTGGTGGTGGTGGTTGTGGTGATGGTATTAGTGGTGGTGGGGTGTGTGGTTGTGGCGGTGTTGTTGTTCTTGTTGTTGTTGTTGTTAGTGGTGGTGGTGTAGTTGTTGTTGGTGGTGGTGTTGCGCTCGTTGTAGTTTTTGTGTTATAGGTAGTGTAAAAATAATTCGCCATTTGCCACAGAGGATTGGTGCCAAGCCCCAAGGGGGATGCCACCCCATGATCAGAGGTAACCATGGCAACCCCGCCACATCCCCCCTCCAGGCACCAGTCACACTGTCAAGCAGTGGAAATATATATACTTACCTTGCATTCTATCAGGAGTGGGTGGGTCAACACAGTGCAAAGCAAGAATCCCCACGTATCAATTCAATGAACAGCGCGCGCAAAACCAATCAAGCTCAGACCACGCTGACAAGACTCTGATGAGCGCTGAGATAATCCCCACATATTATATATGAGTGACCGCTGACCAAGTATCTATTACATAGATAGCGCTCGCAAAACCAGTCAAGCTTCTGGCAGACCACGCTGAGAAGACTTTGATGAGCACTGATATAATACCACGTATTATAAGCACGCGCAAGCCAGTCAAGCTCAGGCCACGGTGACAAGACTTTGATGAGCGCTGAGATAATCCCACATACTATAAATGAGTGGCCACTGACCAAATATCTAATAGATAGATAGCGCGCGCAGACCAGTCAAGCTCAGACCACGCTGAAAAGACATTGATGAGCGCTGAGATAATCCCCATATATTATAGTGAGTGTCTCCTTTTTTACCTTGCCTAAATTACATTTAGCCACATTTAGTAATAGTAGCTACTGAGTGTCCCTTGTAGTATTGTGACATACCACGTCTGGCTAACGCACGTTTCTAGCTTTACTATTACTCAATCATTTCTTGCAGTTCATTACAACTACTTGAATCTGGTGACGAGACCAACCCAGATTACTGTAACATTGTCAGAGCAAACTATGCCAGGGTCTTATGGTAAGCATGACTATTTAAAGATTGGGTACTTGAGAACAGGAAATCTCAGTTGCTGTGTAATGCCTTTACTAGCCGTCGTACAAATACGTTTTTCTTTGACGAGTAAGATTGTCTGTTGTTAGCCATAGTTAAAATAACGGGGATAAATGGGATCCCAACCTTGTTCAATAAATGGTTCAACGAATGGTACAAGTAACAATTCTATTTTTGTGATTGTTAGTGCTTTAGGTAAATACTCGGAGTCTATCAAGACTTACCAAGCCATAAGTCCCTTGACGGATTTTTATCATATCACTGGTTTAGCACTGGCTTTCTTTATGGTTGGACAGCTACGGGAAAGCTTTCAAGGTAGGGGTGAAGCGGAGCGGAGTGAAGTGAGGTGAGGTGAGGTGAAGTGAAGTGGAGTGAAGTGGAGTGAAGTGGAGTGGATTGGAGTGAAGTGGAGTGGAGTGAAGTGGAGTGAAGTGAAGTGAAGTGGGGTGGAATGGAGTGAAGTGAAGTGATGTGACGTGGAGTGGAGCGGAGTGGAGTGGGGTGGAGTACATTGAAATTAAGTGAAATTAAGTGTAGTAGAGTGGAATGGAGTGAAATCGATCGGCGTGGAGTGAAATAGAGTGGAGTAAAATGGAGTGGAGTACAGTGAAGTGAAATGAAGTGGAGTGGAGTGCAGAGGAGTGGAGTGGAATGAAGTGAAATTGAGTGAGTGGAGTAGAGTTGAGTGGAGTGAGAGTTTTAAAATATCTTACTGTACTAACGCAGCCCATGGGTTTGATTGGGGAGACAAAATTTCAACATTGTAATTGTTTTGTGTATGAATTATCTTTTTACTTATAGCTTATGAACAAGCTCTGGAACTTGCAACAGACGTTGATAAAAAATCTCACATTCGAGCTGCCATGGGAATGATTGGATATGTCTTAAATGATATCGCTGGAGCCAAACAGATGTTCTTTGAAAGGTAAAGATATAGAGGATGTTCATTTGACTATCAGGGGTAATGAGTAATGATTTATTTAACGTCGCAAGCACAGGATGTGGTCGCCCAATTATCCGAGCCAGGGGCTCATGTTAAAAGTGCACGACATAAGGTAAGACATAACGTGTTGATTTTACGGAGGGAGGAAAACCGCAGAGCCCTGCGAAAAACCCTCGAAGCACAGGAGAGACCAACTAAACTCTACTCACGTGAAATTCAAGTTCGAGAACGGGGTTATTCCCAGACGGTCACCCATCCAAGTACTAACCCCGTCCAACTGGGCTTAACTTAACTATTGGAGTTTGTGTGAAGTGGAGTGGAGTGAAGTGAAGTGAAGTGAAGTGCATGAATCTAAAGAGATTGTGAACCTCTGGTTTACTGATTTGCAACATGCATATCATTCTTTTAGTTCTCAGGTGATGCCGGCCAGTGAACAAGGACTTCTGGCTTTTAGCGCCATGGGCTTGATCACATCTGATTTCACGTTAGCTGCTGCAGCTTTGTCTGAACTGGTTAAAGTAGGCCAAGGAGGTTGGTAAACCTTTCCTCTTCTTTTTTTGTTTGGTGAACGTTACAAGGGTTCTCTTCTCAACTACTTGAAAGTAAGTACAGTACAGTGCAGTGCAGTGCAGTGCAGTGCAGTGCAGTGCAGTGCAGTGCAGTGCAGTGCAGTGCAGTGCAGTGCAGTGCAGTACCGTGCCGTACAGTGCAGTACAGTACAGTACAGTACAGTACAGTACAGTACAGTACAGTACAGTACAGTACAGTACAGTACAGTGTAGTGCAGTGCAGTGCAGTGCAGTGCAGTACAGTACAGTACAGTACATCGTCTTCAGAAAAACTGTATACTCACCTTTTCAATTTCACGCATTGTCTATAGGTAACGAAAGTTTGATTGCTGAAGCTAGTTATCTTTTTGCAACGTTTTACGCTTTACAGGTATGTATTCATAATTTTTTTAGGTAGTCCGATAGGATTTCTAGTTTGGAGTTAGTAAATTTTTTTCAGTTTTTGCTGTACAAGCTGTTGTTATAGTTATGAATACTCAGAAAAACACCAGTTTGAGTTCTGTCTAGAGCTCTGAGCTTTTTAATTTTTTGTACTTTAATTATACGAAAAACGTTTATTCCATGTTCTTTTTAGGGAAATGCAAGTATTGGGAAGAGCTACATTTTAACAGAGATACACAGGTCTGTATTGCTTGTTGTTCATGTACCACTTAATAAAATCAGTCCAGTAAGGCCTCTTTTCCAGTCAAAGCAGAAATTGGCTCGCAGCGAGTCATCTAATTAAAAATAACCGGCTTTATTATATGGCTGGGGTTCGTTTTCCGATTCGTACGCAAAACGATGCATGCTGATTCGTTCCCGAGCGGCGGTCGGAATTCTACGATGTTCATCCGACCGGTCAATACGGTTTTTTTTCGGAACGGTAAGTTTTGGCGGGAAAATTCCTGGATCAACCTTGTTTGCTTGGTCTGTGCTCGCCCTTATAACAATTCGTATACGTTAAGTGGAAAATTTGTTTATAAAACTTGAAATTATCTTTTTCACCAGACGACCGCAAAGTAGCTTACTGTGGAACAATCTGGCGACCTTTATTCTTCGTTTTCAACCAAACAAACTGAAAGTAAGTTTGTAATAATTGTAATAGCCGAAGAGAAGTTGTACTTCTTTTTCGTTCTGTTTTTTTTAAGTTTTTTTCCGACTTGTTTACTAGGAGGCTGGCAGATGTGCTGAAGCAGCTCATAGACTTGGAGATAGAAATGTTAAGGTAACTCTATAGGATTAGGCAACGTTTTGGATAGAGCGAAGCGAAAAAGTTGTGAACTGTCGAGGTTTTTAGCAACGAAATACTGACGTTTCAGTGCATGAATGTTCCTGCATGCCATGCAATTCTGTTCATTAAAAGAAAGAAACGAGACCCTTTAAAGGGCATATGACTTGAAAATTGAGTTTGTCTTATTGAAAAGAACATTTAAAATGATTAAATAACATCTTTTGCAGTTTTTGGTTTCCTTGCTTCGTTTTTGAAATATTCCAGCTTGTTTGATATGCAAATGACAACTTTTTACGTCACATGTGCATAATGAGTTATCAGAAAAGGTTACATATCTTTGCTATTATGAAAACATGGGCTTAACTCAAAGGAAGCATGTGCGTGTTTCTACCCACAACACCAAACATGTAGAATTCCAAGTGATTTCGTTTCACAATAGCAAAGATATGTAACCTTCTCTCGGTAACTCATAATACTCATTATGCACGTGTGACGTAAAAAGTTGTGTCATTTGCATATCAAACAAACTGGAATATCTCAAAAACGAAGCAAGGAAACCGAAAACTGCAAAAGATGTTATTTGATCATTTTAAATGTTCTTTTCAATAAGACAAACTTAATTTTCGAGTCATATGCCTTTAACATCTAACGACAGCTTGTACAGCAAGAGCTAACAAACTAATAATTTTGTTTTTAGGATATTTCTACAACGTGTGCTTACAGTACCATTGGAGCTGGCCGCAATCCCGTGACAATTACCAGTGACTCAACAAGGAAAATCATAAAAAGCAGAAAACTGGTCTGCGGTATCCGTGCAGCTCAAAAAGCAGTTCACATGCAGCCAGATAGTCTGACAAACTGGACCTTACTTGCTGCTGCACTTGCTGATGATATGACTGCGCCAAGAAATAACGTCTGTGAAGTCGTGACACAGTTTGCGCTTAAAAAAGGTTGGTTCTTAAAGTGCCTATGCAATGGTTGGGGATTTTACATATTTAAGATATTTGGAACCTTCTGAGAAGATTTGTAATATATCTTCCTTTTCTAAAATTTCATCTTCATGGACTTTTTGGCTGTTAAAGTTGACGGAAGTGACGTCAAAGGAGGAATCTGCAAAGTGGTTTTATATAGACAAATTCCTCTTTTGACGTCACCTCCGTCAACTTTAACAGCAAAAAAAGTCCACGAAGATGAAATTTTGGAAAAATCCCCAACCATTGCATAGGCACTTTAAGTGTAGTATAGGAGTTTTGCTACAAAGTCTTTGAGTTCTAAACTCTCAAAGTTTGTCATGTCTTATCCATTTTCGAAGAAATTAGTCGTTTGGTTAGAGTGCTTGACAGACACAGACAGATAATGGGTAGTCTTTCATATTTTTTTTTCTTTTGTTCATTAGCTATTGAAGAATCAAAAAATATTTCGACAAGACCAGAGATGTACGGAAGAAGACATTCTCAGGTTCTAGAATCAAGTCAAAAGTGGCTTGCTCTCCAGTTTGGCTACTGTCTTCACTATTCTGGGAGGAGAGAAGAAGCAATTAAACACTGTCAACAGGTGCAATATCGCAGAATATATATCTGGCATGCAGATGAACAGCTGGTGTTTATATACATGCTGTTTTCCGTTAACTGATGAACCTTTTTTCCCTCTAGGCACTCCAACTTTGGCACACAGACACTACCTTTTCTTCACGAATCCAACTTCTAGTTGTCGAGATTGATTCCAGTCGTGATAATGTTCAGATTCCAGTCATTCTGGACGATGTTGTGAAAGTGTTGGTGCTTAACCAGGAAACTTGCTATGCCTGGTTGGTAAGTTCATGTTTAAGCTTGCTTGGTAGGATTTGTAAATGAATGGATTGATTGATTAATTGATTGATTGATCGGTTGATTGAATGACTGATTAAGTGATCGATTGATTAATTGAATGATCGATTGATTGATTGATTGACAGATGGATTGATTGATTGATTGATTGGTCGATCGATTGAATGAATGAATGATTGATTGATTGATTGATTGGTCGATTGACCGATTGGTTGATTGAATAGTTGATTGATTGATTGATTGATTGGTTGATTGATTGATTGATTGTTTGTTTGTTTGTTTGTTTGTTTGTTTGTTTGATTGATTGATTGATTGATTGATTGATTGATTGATTGATTGATTGATTGATTGATTGAGTGAGTGAGTGAGTGAGTGAGTGATTGAGTGAGTGAGTGAGTGAGTGAGTGATTGAGTGAGTGAGTGAGTGAGTGATTGAGTGATTGATTGATTGATTGATTGAGTGATTGAGTGAGTGAGTGAGTGAGTGAGTGAGTGAGTGAGTGAGTGAGTGAGTGAGTGAGTGAGTGAGTGAGTGAGTGAGTGAGTGAGTGAGTGAGTGAGTGAGTGAGTGAGTGAGTGAGTGAGTGAGTGAGTGAGTGAGTGAGTGAGTGAGTGAGTGAGTGAGTGAGTGAGTGAGTGAGTGAGTGAGTGAGTCAGTGAGTGAGTCAGTGAGTGAGTCAGTGAGTGAGTCAGTGAGTGAGTCAGTGAGTGAGTCAGTGAGTGATTGAGTGAGTGAGTGAGTGAGTGAGTGAGTGAGTGAGTGAGTGAGTGAGTGAGTGAGTGAGTGAGTGAGTGAGTGAGTGAGTGAGTGAGTGAGTGAGTGAGTGAGTGAGTGAGTGAGTGAGTGAGTGAGTGAGTGAGTGAGTGAGTGAGTGAGTGAGTGAGTGAGTGAGTGATTGAGTGAGTGAGTGAGTGAGTGATTGAGTGAGTGATTGAGTGAGTGAAATTTTTATTAACCTCCAATTCTGAAGAGTACACCCGACAAATTAACTATACGCTAAAAAGAAAAAAGAAACTAAGGAATAAAAATTAATTTACATAACTAGTCCTTTCTAAAAGGATCAAAAATCGAGTTTTGTACACAGTATGATATATAGTGTGCACACTGTGCCCAGTAGTCACTGTTCAAAACGTTTATATCATCAGAACTAAACAAAGATATGTCCCCTAATAATGTTTGAATAAATCTATCCTCCACACTGAAAAAGATCTGACAAATTTAAAACTTGCTATAAACAGCGATTTACGTCGCGCCGATGCATGGTTTGACCAAAACAGAATGAAGAGAAACGCGGCAAAATATCAGGCAATGATTATCGGCAAAACCAAGGAGCCCATCAAGTTCCAAACCGGAGATGGAGATATTCCAACAACCAACGAAACTGAACTTCTAGGAGTAACAATCGATGACAAACTAAAATTCGAGGGACAAGTTAGCAAAATATGCAGAAAAGTGAATCAAAAAATATCTGTCTTGAAACGAATGAAGAAGATGTTGCCGATTGAAGTAAAAAAGGACCTATATCGCGCATTTATTTTACCGCATTTCACATACTGCTCTGAAACATGGCATAATTGTAGTAAAAGATGTGCAACAAAGCTGGAAAAAGTTAACGAACGGGCCATCCGCTTCGTATTCAACGATAGAAACACACCATATGAAACTCTCTTAAAGAACATGGGGCTTTTAACGCTCGCAAACGAAAGGTTCTGTAAAATAGTAAAAACTGTCTTTAATGCTTTAACCAACTTAAAGTCTCCTACTACAATACAAGAACTACTATCAAAGCGCAATTCTCACTACGATCTTCGAGGAGCGAACATACTAGAACTTCCTAAAGTACAAACAACAACATATGGACTACAATCATGGCGCTACACTGCTGTGAAACTTTGGAACTCACTGCCAGAACCTGCGAGAGAAACAAACAATTTTAATTTATTTATCAAATTGATACGAAACTTGGACGTAGAATAAATTAAATACTTCACATTATTTATTAATAGAACAAATTTCTGAAAATTTATAATAGATTAGTATTTTATAGTTTATAGTAGTTTATATATTTTTATCTAAACAGTGGCATGCCTGTAAACTAGCTGGATTAGCTAAGCGCATTTGACCACTTTAAATAAAATTGTATTGTATTGTATTGTATTGTATTGTATTGTATTGTATTGTATTGTATTGTATTGTATTGTATTGTATTATATAAAATAGAGTGTTTTATTGATTTTTCCGCCACTAATAAAAGTGATAATCTCACATGTGCGATTATTTATGATAATCGCACATGTGGCGATTATCGCTGAATCAGCATTATAGTTTAATGCAGTTTTTGCAAGGCAAAGGACAATTTTTTTATATAATAAACAGAACAATACATGGATGCTTGGAAATATGAAATTTATTTCTCGTGTTGACCAGGATATGTCACTCGTTCGCTTCGCTCACTCGTGAGATATCCTGGTCAACACTCGAAATAAATTTCATATTTCCGCACATCCATGTATTATTCTCTATGTATTGTATTGTATTGTATTGTCCAATAAATTAACTGTATAGCAGACCGTAATGGGCAAATTATCGGTAATCCATGCCCACCAATTATCTCTAGCTTCTTCTGTTCTGTCGCAATAAAAGAGCGCATGGTGCACTGGATTGGTAAAATGTCGATCACAGGCGGAACAAACACCTGACAATGTACCATCATTTCCCAATCTATTGTTTCTGATAGTAAGAGAACCGCAGATAAGCCGTATCACGTCAGTTATCATTTTTGATTTTGAGGGTGAGTAATTCCATAAATCGTACCACTTGCTAAGTTCTAGCGAAGGATGAGCAGCCAAGTATAGTTGTAATACTGACTTCTGTCTGATTTTCACGACCCAATCCAATTGCCCTTTCTTAGTAATGGCACTAATAACGATCGACTTCCATCTTGCTTTAGAAGGGAAACAATCATTCTTTATAAAGTCAGTAACATAGCCCAATAGGTCAAATTCTTCTAAGACTTTCATGATATCTGGAATAAATCCTGACATTTTCGTGTTTTTCCATTTCCATCTGATAAGTCTGCGCACAAATAACTTTCTGTGAGCAAGACAAGTGTCAGAGTTAATAATTCTACTTAGAAAATACAGTTTTCCCTTGTTGATTTCAGTTGTAATGCTATGCAGTCCCAAAAGACCTCTCGCAGCTGATCCTGATGAACCTGGAAGCAAGGATTGTGCAACTCTGCAAAACATATTAAGGACTTTTTCTAGGTCCCTGCTTTGTTGTCCATTCAAATACCACAGTTCACACCCGTAGAGCAGACAAGGCAAGGCAATGCTCTTCCATAATTTAGCTGAAACTTTAGGATTCAACGCTCCCGGACGGCACCCAATTCTTGCTAACGCAGCTATGATTTCAAACCCCTTTCTTAAGGCACTTTGCACTGGTTCTACACTGGTGGGATCAACATGCAAAATCTTTCCCAAATTTTTCCATATTTTCTTTTCTTTAAGAGGAACATCGCCAAGGAACCAATCTCTATTTGGTAAAGTGTTCTTTATCTTTTCCCCAAATACCAGTATGACCGTCTTTTTTATATTCAGTAGGATCCGCCATTTTGTAGCATATTCATCTAAGCACTTCAATAGATTTTCAAGACCATATTTAATCCTAGATAAGGCGGTTAAGTCATCAGCAAACATTGGAGATCCATAAAACTTTCGATAAAGGAAAACTCCCCAACCACTTTGTTCAAGTTCAGTAATCAAATCATTTATATAAACCAAAAATAACCAAGGGGAAAGAATTCCACCTTGCCGTGTGCCTTGCAATAAGGTATAACTCCGAGAATAGAAACCATTAATGCAAACCACCTCCTTCATGTCCATGTACCAATTTCTGATTAGACGCCAACATTTTCCCTGTATTTTTGCATGATGGTAAAGTTTATACAGCATTGCGTCAATCCACATACGGTCAAACGCCTTACTGATGTCTACAAAGCACGCATAAACCTGATCTCCCTCTTCACAGCAGTTCTTTATTGTTTCGTCAATCATGAATGCAGTAGTCAAAGCATCTTGTTGCTTTTGATAGGCTCCTTGAAGGCAGTGAATAACTGATTTAGGTCGTTTAGATATTCTGTTTAGGATTATTCTTTGCAGAATCTTGTCAAGGACTGGTAGAAGACTTATAGCGCGGTTATCATCAAAGGTTCGGGATTGTTTATTACTACCTTTTGGTATTGGTATCTTGATTGCTAATTTGAAGCTCGCTGGAATGTACTCTAGTATTACAATGACATTGAATAACAGCTCAAGATGTTTTAGCAGAATCTCACCTCCCATTTTGACATGCTCATAGCATATCCCGTCTAAACCAGGCGCTTTGCCGTTCGGTAGGCTGGTCACCACTTGTTTTAATTCGGCCATGGAGATTTTCGGGTCGAGGATGTCTTCATGATCATTTTGTCTAGTAACGATGGATTCCACTTTACGTTTTACGTCATCAGATTGTTCATGTTGTTTGGGCTTGTGAAGGTCTTCAAAGTAATTTGCCCACTTTTCAGCAATACATTGCGGATCAGCTAGTATTTACTTCGAGAATCAATGGTTCTTTCTTTCCTCGCTTTCGTGAATTTACCATCCTCCAAAATGAATCGTAATTCTGTTCAGCTTCTCTTGCCATGTCTTCGTACTCTTTTGCATCATGCGCTGCTACGCAATTCCTTTGTTCTTTCCGGAACATACGTTTGGCTTCTTTATAATCCACGAAGGTTTGATAGCTGCGTCCTCTTGGTCGAAGACCAAGACCATTGAGTGAGTGAGTGAGTGAGTGAGTGAGTGAGTGAGTGAGTGAGTGAGTGAGTGAGTGAGTGAGTGAGTGAGTGAGTGAGTGAGTGAGTGAGTGAGTGAGTGAGTGAGTGAGTGAGTGAGTGAGTGAGTGAGTGAGTGAGTGAGTGAGTGAGTGAGTGATTGAGTGAGTGATTGAGTGAGTGATTGATTGAGTGAGTGATTGAGTGAATGAGTGATTGAGTGAATGAGTGATTGAGTGAGTGAGTGAGTGAGTGAGTGAGTGAGTGAGTGGGTGAGTGAGTGAGTGAGTGAGTGAGTGAGTGAGTGAGTGAGTGAGTGAGTGAGTGAGTGATTGAGTGATTGAGTGATTGAGTGATTGAGTGAGTGAGTGAGTGAGTGAGTGAGTGATTGAGTGAGTGATTGAGTGAGTGAAATTTTTATTAACCTCCAATTCTGAAGAGTACACCCGACAAATTAACTATACGCTAAAAAGAAAAAAGAAACTAAGGAATAAAAATTAATTTACATAACGAGTGAGTCATTGAGTGAGTCATTGAGTGAGTCATTGAGTGAGTCATTGAGTGAGTCATTGAGTGAGTCATTGAGTGAGTCATTGAGTGAGTGATTGAGTGAGTCATTGAGTGAGTGATTGAGTGAGTCATTGAGTGAGTCATTGAGTGAGTCATTGAGTGAGTCATTGAGTGAGTCATTGAGTGAGTCATTGAGTGAGTGATTGAGTGAGTGATTGAGTGAGTCATTGAGTGAGTCATTGAGTGAGTCATTGAGTGAGTCATTGAGTGAGTCATTGAGTGAGTCATTGAGTCATTGAGTCATTGAGTGATTGATTGATTGATTGATTGATTGATTGATTGATTGATTGATTGATTGATTGAGTGAATGAGTGCATGAGTGAATGAGTGAATGAGTGATTGAGGTATTGAGTGAAGCAATAACCTAAAAGACTTACAAAGATACGAAAAGAAGGCAGAACGTTTTTAGAAAATGCATGGTTGTTATGCAGTATTTTTTGTTTCGAGAAGTGAATGGCACATGTGCTTTGTTTCTATTTCAGTTTTCAGCTGCACTTCATGAACGACATGGCTTTATCAAGGCTGCAGAATATTGCTACCGCAATTGCTTACAGTTGGCAAATAGGCTAGGGTGAGTGCTTTTGTAACTCTCTTCATGTAACTTAATATGGGTGAATAATTCAATATTCTATATAAGACCGGAACAAATTTACCTTTTTGAGAAGAAGGTTTCGATAGCTTGTTGTTTTGATTAATGTCTTTTACTCATCTTCTCATCCAAATTCTCACGACCGCCATCTTGAAAAGCAACAGTCTCGTTCCCAGAGCCCGCGAAGTTCGCGAACTGCGGTTGCATGTGTAAGTATGGAGGAGTGACTCACACTGTACCGGGGGGGGACTCGGTACAGTCACTGATAAACTGAGTATAGTTGGCTTGCATATGCTGTATTCAGCGAAATATTTAAGCAATCAAGAATAACAAAAAAAAACGTACAAATAACAAGACATTGTTTTAACAAATTTATCAAATCAGTTAATGGCCATCTTCAGTAAGTAGCCTATACTACAACATATTTGCTTTATACTAAATGCAAGCAACTGAAGCAAGTGTTTATTTATTTCTGAAATATACAAAGTCAAAGTCTTCAGTGCTGATCTATAATGTTCGTCGATCGTAGTATTGTTGTTGATCGAATATTTGTATTAAAGTACAACCTCGTCAACCTCAACGAGGACAGCAGCTTCGAATATGCCGTTTGAATATAAATCGACAGATACAACAATTAAATTTCCACAAATCCCAAACGTGTGGACAAGAAACATAAATGCACTATACTGGACGGCAAATAAATTTCAACAATCAACAGCATTCGACTATTAAGTGTATGTAGCAGTACCTGTACCGCAGTAGTTCTATTGAAAGTGGGTTTCTGTTTATGATCGTTCGTCGCCTTCGGCTTCATTTCTGGCGAATGACGGCAACAAATATGAAATATCCAGCAAATGTCGTAAATCAACGTAGTTTTTTTAAATATATCTGATTTTTACCGCTCGAATTTAACTTTACAAGACTTGCAACAATCTTCTACGTTTATAAGAACCGAATCAACCGCTCCCCCCAGGACGGGCGAAGTTCAAATTATCCACGTGACCAAATACTCCAAGAATCTTGGAGTATTTTGGAATGACGTTGACCAGCCTTTGCCAGGGTCGTCTCCTCTCGCCATTTTGAAAGCAGAGAAGGCCCTGGGTACGAGGTTGATGCTTAACGACATCGGTGCGTATTAGCGTTGATCACATTTGAATAGATATAAGGAAAAATGTTTAAAATCAGCAGTGATCTCATTTAATACTTTCTTGTTATTTTGCATGGTAAAAAGCATGCAGTTTTAATATTACTAGCCATTTAAAAAGTTTTTGGCCTTGGCCCCTCCGCCCCCCCCCCCCCCCCCCCCCCCCCGCTTCCAACGCCCCTGCGGATTCGCGAAGAGTTATTAAACGAAGATACGGGAGATCCATTTTCTAAAAACACTCATCTGTATTTTGTTTTACCAGATCATTGCATGGGCGAGTAGTTTCTTTGGTTCGTCTAGCTCATCTGGCATTACGTCAAGCAATGGTATGTGTGTGTTTCATTTAGCTGGGGGGGGGGGGGGTTCTCTATTTGATATATTATTAATCTTGTATTTTTTTATTTTCAACGATTCGTAGAAAGAAGAAGACAAACTGCACTGGTCAGATCTAATTTTAGAAGCTTCCAGTGAGGTATTGTTTGTTTGACTGACTGATTGATTGATTGATTGACTGAAATAAATCTATTATTGTTTTCAATAATTATAGGCTCTGAAACTGCTTCCTGGTTGTAATGCCGCGATACTGTTGCAAGGCATCTCTTATTACTTAAAAAATCACATCAGGTAAAGTGCACTGTCTGTCTGTCTGTCTGTCTGTCTGTCTGTCTGTCTGTCTGTCTGTCTGTCTGTCTGTCTGTCTGTCTGTCTGTCTGTCTGTCTGTCTGTCTGTCTGTCTGTCTGTCTGTCTGTCTGTCTGTCTGTCTGCTTGCTTGCTTCTTATTGTGCGGTGTTTGCTTGCCCTCATCCTAAGCAAGAGCCATTGAAATTGACTTAATGTTGTATTGTTGTATTTTAGGCAAGCAAAGGACCTGATGCATACTATTAATCATCCCCATTCCAGCTGGGGCGCTGTGGCTAGTTTTTATTTAGTTTTATTGAACATGAAAAAAAGAGAAAAGGGGGAAACTATAGAGGTTAGTCGACAGCCGCAATTTCCGATCGTGGTATCGGTTAATTTTCAGGTGTGCCACTGAGTTCAAGTGGCTTAATGGTTACAGCGTCCAACTAGTACTCGGAAGGTTGTGAGTTTCAGGTATTTTCACAATATTTGTCAAAAACACTTCAACCTAATCCAGGCTGACCTGGATTAGCTACGCATGCGTAGAACGAATATCTTGCGTGTAAACGTCATCAACACACGCGAGACCAGCGAGGCTGACGCGAGATGAATGAGGAGCGAAGGAGCGTTGTGGTACATGTGGGTTCATACGATAAAATTAGGAAGATAAAGGACAATAATGGATCCGTTGAAGAGGATACTAGGGATATTGTAGGATATCAAGCATTTGCTGACTTGAAATCAAACATGGCGGGAAAATTAGACGAAGAACAAGATGCGATCTAGTATCGTAAACTTCCATGTTAAATTACTAAAATCTGTTGTTTGTTGGCCGTTTACTACCCCCAAAAGAAGTCGGGATGTTTTTGGCAGATGTGTGTACCTAATTGGCCTTTAAAACGGATGTTAAAGTTCGAATCAGTCGTGGAAAGTATACTTGACGACTGACGAGTGACATAAAACAAACCCAATCAACTATGGAGGGTGAATAAAGATCTCAACTATCAGATAACTTTGATTGATTTTTTCTTTGTCTTGATTTTGTTTTGGGCTATATATGGACAGTTCACTTGTTATTGGTTTGCGTGTGTGTGTTTAGAAATTTTAATAGTAAATTTCATCAAGCTCGGCCGACAACTCACTTGAGCCAGCACGCACGTGGCCTGCGAACTGCCCCATGAGAGTGACCGATTTTCTATGCGATTTCCGATCGTGAATGCGACTTGTAGCATAGAGATCATATAAATACTAGAGGGGGCATTGGCGGGAAAATTTGGTAACCACATGGCAGCCGCCATTACCTATGATATTTCAGTCAATTGGTTGGCAAATGTACTAGACCCAGTCCTTTGCCAACCAACGCGCCTAATGTTTGCCTCCAAAAAAATCCAAGATGTCGGCGTTCAATTGGTTGCCAGCGGTTGGCTGAAATTAAGATAGGATGCCCCCTCTAGTATTTATATGATCTCTATAACTTATAGTCCAACAAGTAATTGTGACACGCGTGCAGTTTGACTCGTCCCCAGGTATAAATATTGTAAACAACCTCGGTTTGCCATCTGAGTTATAGCGGCTCAATGGTTAGAGCGTTCAGCTAGTATTTGGAAGGTTGTGGCTTCGAGTCACGTCTGGAGCTCAGAGTTTCCTGAATTTAACTACTTACGATAGCTTGAACAGCAAGAACGACTAAAACTTTAACTGAATATGGTTGGTTCCTCAAAATTTATATTTAAAAAGTACATGTGAAGAACCCTACAAAAATTTTCAATCTTAAGAAGCTCTTGACAAATGTTCCTCTCACAGTCCAGGTCCCCGAATTCTGTGGTCTGCTTCTCATGTAAACACAAATGAAAATCAGGGTCTGCTTGACTTTATATAGAAACTCTCTCTTTCGACTCTTTATTAATGTTTACTATACATCATCTTTGGTCTAGGACGTGTTAAGGAGTGCTACAAATAATCTCACTCTTCGCTCGTTACAAGATCTTCTTCTTTACGTTCTGGCGATGTACTTCGATGGAACTCAGCGGAAAAAACTCTTGGCCAAGTGTATTCACATCAATCCAAGTGAGAGACGTTTTTGGATTGCTTTAAATAAACTATAAGTTTTAGTTTTGTATATTAAATGATATAATTGAATTATTAAAGTGCCTACGACCCAGACACTATGACTACGTTTACACGGTACCGGACGAATTCGAGACCGGTCTCGAATTCGTCCTATTTCGTCGTGTAAACAGGCGGAATCATACTGAATTCGAGAACGGTTCCGAATTCGTCCGGTACCGTGTAAACGGGGTCTATGTAAAGTGTATATTTGAATGCCAAAATATTTTTTGATCTGAGTTTATATTTATTGTGATATCGAGGTTTGTATTTCCAAAATGTTAAGCGCCGCACAGACGACCAAGTTTTCCTTGACAAGTTTTTCCTTGACAAGTTTTATTTGTTCGTGTGTACGACACAAATTGACAAGTTTTTCCTTGACAAGGAGCCTTGTTCAAAAGCTGGTCATGCCAGCTTTTGAACAAGGAAATTTGTTCGTGTGTATAGTCGTCAAGGAAAACTTGACAAGATCATCTCCGAAGCTTATTACGCGACCATTGCCGTCAAGGAAAACTTGTCCAACCGTACACATGAGCAATTATAAATTATCAAGGAAAATGTTTGGGGGGGAAATTGTTCATCGTACACACGAGCAAGGAAAGTTACCAAGGAACTTGTCAAGGAAAACTTGGTCGTCTGTGTGGGGCTTTAAAGTGTCTATGCAATGGTTAGGGATTTTGCATATTTAGGATATTGGAAACCTTCTGAGAAGATTTGTAATATATCTTCCTTTCCTAAAATTTCATCTTCATGGACTTTTTTGCTGTTGAAGTTGACGGAAGTGACGTCAAAAGAGGAATTTGTCTATATTAAAAACCCTTCAGATTCCTCCTTTGACGTCACTTCCGTCAACTTTCACAGCTAAAAAGTCCATGAAGGTGACATTTCAGAAGAGGAAGATATATTACAAATGTTCTCAGAAAGTTCTAAATATCCTAAATATGTAAAATCCCCAACCATGGCATGGGCACTTTAATGTGTGTCACACTAATTTGCATATACGCAATGTTCTGTTGCAGGAGAAATATTACACAATTCGCGCATTAATGGCCTAGTATACTCTATATTTTAGCATTTTCATTTAGATTTTCAAGCGGTTTATTATACAAAAAGGGAGAAATGCCTATTTTGACGTCATCCTCATCATTTTGGAAATATAAATCTCAAAAATAAACAAAAGCTCAAAGCAAAAATTTTTTGGCATTCAACTATTCACTTTACATAGAATTCATATCAGTAATATCGTATTTGGGTTTATAGGCATTTTAATTTTAATTTTGTATATACAATCAATTACACTATTAATTTTATTTTGTATAAAATTAACAACGTGGCTAAATGAGGTAAAGAATTAGCTGGTTTAATATATGAACTTTGCAGGACCAACTAGGTCGTCACTAAAATAGATGAGTCAAAAGGACCCTCCCAATCTTTCCGCGGTTTTCCAAAATATGTCGTCAAATTTGTTTTTCCAAATTTGTCGTCAAGCTTCAGTGAGTCTCAAGATTTTCGCAATCTTCTGGATACCCTAACCACAACAAAAACCCGAACTCTACTAGTCAGAAATCTGGTTTACCGCCTAGCTTTTTGGAAACACATATCTGGCGGTACATATTTTGGAAAAGCCGCGAAAAGACTGAGTGTCTCTTTGAGTCATCGCTTTAAGTGCATGACGACCGCCGAATTACGCCAAACTGAATCGTTCGGATTTTCATTCCCAGTCCTCTAATTTGGTTCACGACTGAGAAACCGGGGGTTCGAGACCCAGAATTCTGAAGTCTTCTATTTGTAAACAAGAACTGAAGCGAAGTCATGTTTCAAATTTTAATTGTCATAGTCGATTTGAATCCAATGAACTTTTTTAAATGCATTTTTGAAATCGTCGTAATTGGAGTGCAACAACTACAAACCTTTGACAAACAGTGAACGAAATGATTTCATAGAAAATGAAAATCTATTTATTGTGAGTATTTTGACACGAAAATAAAACAAGTGAGAAGGAGGACATTTAGCTTATTGACATATAATGTAAATACACACGTTCACAAAAATGTTCACTCTACCAAACGCCACAGGCTTTCGCCGGGTACTCCGGTTTCCTCCTGTAGTAACACTAGACCAATGAGAGGGGTGGCCCTTACTGGATCTCTAGAGAGAAACAGTGACTGATATGTGACCGATAGAGTTACTGTCGTTTGCACCTATGTGGAAACACCACCCGTCAAAACATGTTCAAAACATATTCAAAACTTAACCGTTTTGAAATTGACACCATGGGATTGGCAGGACGAGATTAGCTAAGAGCACAAACATGAATGTATCGGAGGAAACATACTATGTTTCCAAGGAAAACGTTTATGTTTGACGTTGAAATAGAACATATTTTGACGGGTGGTGTTTCCACTTAGGTGCAAGCATCTGTATCTTGTATACACATTTTGTATTTATGTTAATCAATTTAATTAATCTCCACACAGTTATTTACATTTCCTGTAGAATGACGTCATGTAGCTGTCTTTATGACGTAAGCTTTTTGAAACTGTCAATTCCCTTTGTCTATAGCGGTACGTGGATTTCCCTTTAAGTCGTGTTCGGAAATTGCAATATTGTATAAGGGAAACCGGAATTGTGGAAGCGCGTTTGGGTTTGTTTTTTTGTTAAGTAGTTTCCCTTTTATAGACTGGAAAAATCACCACTTCCAATTTTGGGCGAGTCGCAATCAAAATAACGCCCATTCGAATTGCCGACATGTTGTTTAAGTCATTCCTTTTCGAGGGCTTCCCCAGAGGGGAATAAAATCGTCTGCGTTAGCCAGAATAAAATACTAAAGACCGATTCGGACAGGAAAAAGTTAAAAGTCATTCCTTTTCGAGGGTTTTTCCCAGACGTGGATAAAATTATCTGGCGTCAGCCAGAGTAAAATCAAAATAAAACCAAATTGAACAGGAAAAGGCAATAGCTTATACATGTTAACGTCGTTTATGACCTGTATAACGGATCGATCGAGTCAATGTTTCGGACTTCAGTCGACTCGTCTCGCCATTTTCAGCAACTTGACATTCGTCTTGGTCGAGGTTAAAAGGGATGACTCAACAAATTTGTTTTTTCCAAATTTGTCGTCGAGCTTCAGTAAGTCTCAAGATTTTAGCAATCTTTTTCGATATCCTAACGACAACAAAAGCCCTAACCCTAATCAGAAATTTGGTTTTAACCCCTAGGTTTTTGGAAAAACATATTTTACGACATATTTTGAAAAAGCCGCGAAAGGACTGGACGGGTCCATTTTAGCTGAAACCATTCGGGGCCATTCAGCTCTGAAGACGTCCTGAGTCTCAAGGACGAAAGCTCCACTAATAAAATGTTCAAAATATGTTTAGGGGAGCACGGGTGGCGTGTGCTATTAGGGCGCTGCCTCTCACCAATAGTTAAGCCCGGTTAGACGGGGTTAGTACTTGGATGGGTGACCGTCTGGGAATAGCCCCGTTCTTGGGGTGGGGACTCATGTGAGTAGAGTTTAGTTGGTCTCTCCTGTGCTTCGAGGGTTTTTCGCCGGGTTCTCTGGTTTTCCTCCCTCCGTAAAATCAACACCTATAGGTCTTAGCTGTAAATGGAGGACCCCACCAGCTCTGCTGAAAAACTTATCCTCCTTAAATAAATAAATAAATAAATAATAATAATAACTATTTGAAGTTCAAATATACGTGGTGTATCCGCAAACTTTCTATTTAAATTACATATCACTACATGCGAAACTTCAAAACTTTCAATAACTCGACTTTATAGGCTTAATATTGGAAAAATTACTCAAGCCAGTAACCTTAAATGACTCGACTTAGACTCCAGAATAAATTATTCCATTTGGCCCCTTTTCACTGAGTAATTGATACTTGGCCATAGCGACACGAAGTGTCCAGGAAACGGTGTAACAATTAAGAGCTTATGACTCAACTCGAATCAGGCCCGCCGCAGACAATCTGTGGCAGACACTTTTTAAAGTGGAGGAAAATTACGAAGGTGATATTACGAGTGTCGATTATTTCTAAGACCCGACCGAGACCAGTTGCGAAAAATGCAACTACCGGGCCTTCGGCGGGAATCGAACCCACGACCCTGGAAAACTAGTCCAGCACCCTAACCGACTGGGTCACGAAGGCCGTTGCCGAGAGCTTGGTCATACTGGAACTAGCTTTCGTGGCCCAGTCGGTTAGGGTGTTGGACTAGTTTTTCAGGGTCGTGGGTTCGATTCACGCCGAAGGCCGGGTAGTTGCATTTTTCGCAACTGGTCTCGGTCGGGTCTTAGAAATAATCGACACTCGTAATATCACCTTCGTAATTTCCCTCCACATTTCATCGAGTGTAAATGCCAATATTAAACTTTTTAAAGTGGCTTGACTGAGGTGTGACTCGACACCGATGTGACCAGATTCGTGACGCGAGTTTCAATTGATTGGGAACAACACTGTCAGATGGGGCTATATATGTTTTTGATGCGAGTCCTTGACGAACAAAAATTGATTTCGCGTTCTCTTAGCCGATGAACTCAACTCGATCTCTTCGATAAAGTAAATCGCACTCCAGCTTTCTGAATTAGTCCCCGCTTTCTTTCATGTTCCAAAACCTGTCTGACATTATTAAATTAAACGATTTCACGCTGTGTTTGATGTTTACCATGCAGAAGGCAAACAACACGTTCGTATATCTACATAACTGCCAATCATCTTTCACATCACTGCAAATTAGGTCCGAAATGCTGCAATTGAAGTAAGCCTGTTACTTTTTACAGTTTTTTGAAGTTTACTAAATTAATCATGATCAACATGAATTTTAAAAACTTTATTTAAAAAAAAAATCAGACTACGTTTGGACCTGTCTACAGCTCATCCTCAAGTCATTGAAGCTTATTCACATTATTTTTTAAGAATTACAATAAGGAGGATTGACATTAATATGTTAAACATAAACTACATACAAGCCCGTACAAGGTATATATTGAGACATATGTAAATATAATATATAACCTATAAGTTGTATAGATATATAATATATGAAGAAAAGCTAATTAGAGAATAATGCATGATTGTGCGAAGATATGAAGTTTTTCCCCGTTTGTTTTTGCTGTGCAAGCTGTCGTAAGTTAACTCGGAGGAAAACTGAGCTCCAGTACTCAACCCACATGCAACCTTCCGAATGCCATTCGGCTGGCATATAATTCCACATTTCCAAGCCTCCGTGTTATTCTGTTTATTTTAGAAACACTAACACACGAAAAGTTTAAATTGAGGCTCAATTTTTACTGCTTCTAAAAAAATAAACAATCACAATTTTCATTGGACGGTTGAACTAATTTTTTTACACGTAAAAATATCGTATGTTTTAAATGTTATTATATATGACTTTTTGGAATGACCGAAAACTCTGTCACACAAAAAAAATCATGAAATGTGCGAAATAATAAGGTAAATTATTAGTGGCAGGAATAACCCTTCAGAAACATATAGAGCAAAGTGAAAATGTGGTAAACCGCCGTGATTAGTTTTGATAACGAATTTTTTTCAAGCGGAGCCCTTCAGAGTAAAATGTGACGAGATATTTTCTTTCGGTGAAATTTTTACTTGAAGTTAACATGCATAATAAACGCGAAATAACATGCAGGCAGTTCCTTGGCACCTAAGGCCTGGCCAAACGCTTTCAACATCGCATTCAACATTGTTGAACGATGTTGAATAATGTTGAAAGCACGAGTGGCCAAATGAATTCTACATCGTTCAACATTCATGAATGACAATTAATTGAACGCGGGCTACCACAAAAGCTGGAATCGACAATATCCCGCATGGCGCATGTCTCTGTTCAACAAAGTTGAATGAAATGTGGCCAAATGCGTTCAACACCTTTCAACATTTTGAGAACAATAGAAATGTTGAACGCGTGTTGAACGAAAATTTGAACATGTTCAAATTTCGTTCAACACCATTCAACAACGTTCAACATCATTCAACAGGGGTGGCCAAATGCTTTCAACATGTTGAATTCAACAATGTTGAACGATGTTGAATGAAATGTTGAAAGCGTTTGGCCAGGCCCAGCTTTAAACTGCTAATTTCCGACTCAACCTTCTGGTTGCTTTTGTATGTCTATTGAAAAGCTCCTCCTTTTTTCGGATTAATTCGCAACCACTTATGTTAGAACTTTCGTATTTTTTATTTCGGAAGTAAACACGATTTTATAAGTGGTCCTATCTTTAGGAAAGCCTATTTATCATAATAGCAAAATAATTTAATTCGGCACAAGAAAATAAAGCTGTCTTTTCTCAGCTGTCGCTGAAAGAGTGATATAGCGTATGCATGTCATTAATCAATCTATTATTCGAAATGAAAGGCATGTCCTATTTTTCCGCCTACACCGTCCTCGTATAAGCGGAACCGGAGGTGTTTAAGCTCGAGGTGTGTTTGTCCCACACGAATTCATTCACATTCATAAATATACATTTTTCATTTTTGTTCCTCTCTTCTCGCTATATACAATCAATTCAACTACAGACGCGTCAGCTGGCTTTCGTTCGTGTGAAAAGACCATGGTATTGTAACTTCTGAAAAGAAAAACGAATTACCCTTAATAAAATATGGGTGAGTTATCTTTTTTTAAGTCGTTTTCTTGATATATATTTGAATATTTATTAAACAAAAGTAGCTCTAATGTCTTATATTATTTCAGGTTCAAGTGTGACCCTCACTATTCTGACAGTATTTCTATCCGTCGCAACCCTTCTCGCGAGTCTTGTCCTCGCGTTTCTTTTTTATTTTTTACGTCAAAAGAAATTAGTGAGACGACTGGCAAACTCGACGAACAAACCTATGATAAAACCGACCGCACTGCCGATGCTATCGTCGAGAAGTCTACTCCAATTGAAGCAGAGTAATTTCTACGACCGCTTTTATTCAGACTCTGATGATTCAGGGACAGCGATGGCTCGTTGGGGCGCTCAACAGCATGTTGACGACCAGCTGGATCAATCTGTGGATGAGTTATCAGACGAATACACAGAACGGAGAAGCAGTTCGCTCGTGTCGTCATCCAGTGGTGACGGTTGGTTTGTAAACAGCCGCGAGGAGAGCAACGCTAACGGATTGCTTCATACTCCGGCTAGTTCAACAACGAGTAGTCCAATCATGGCCGCTTCCCAAGCTTGTATCTTAAATCTGTCGCTCAAGTACAATTTTCATCAAGGCTCACTGGTAGTCCTCGTGATAAACGCCAGTAGCCCACCAAAACTAAGCAGTTCCACAAAAGGATTGTTTGTTGTCGTACAACTGTTCCAAACGGGGCAGAACGGCGAAGCCGAGGACAAGGAGATGGTTCTGAAGACTGATACCAAAGCGTACTCTACGAACGTTCTTTTTAACGAAGAGTTAAAGTACGATAATTTACCGCACAATGAGTTAGACGCGACTTCGATTAAGTTGTCTCTTTGCTCGTATGATAGATTCAGTCGAGTTCAAGCACTCGGTGATTTTATTGTAGATTTAAATGAGATATCTCTTGATCCAGTTCAACCGATTGTTCTTCAACGACGAATGAAGCAGGTGAGTTGTGTATCTCGTACAAAATCTTACTTTATATTTATTTTATATTTTAATATCTATCTTATCTTTGAGTATATCCACTGACTCTGTGTCTTCAGATAGCCAGAGAATGAAAATAGAGTCTCTTCGGAGGCACCGAAGCGATAAAAATCCTTTGTCTTCCTCCCGAATGATTTCGATCGGACACCGAGTACGCCGTCGGTTGCTATGACATGTTAAACCGATTCAAAGACCGCATTTTACCCAATAAACATCTGGGCGCTAACTTCAAAATTCTGGGGGTAAACAGGGAAAGGGTATTTAATTTTTTGAAGTGTACATGGAATTAAATTTCAACAAACTGTATCGTTTGAAAGAATTGTTGAAATTGTAAATTTACAAACCTCCAGTAATTTGCCATATCTTATTCTGCTCTTGAGTTAGTCTTAATTGATATGCAAATGATGATCTATGACGTATACTCAGTGCAAGGTACACACCGTGACCGGTATTGGGTTACCTAAATAGCAAGTGGTTCAAAGAGATTTTGTGTTTGAATTTTACAAGCAAGTGGTCCAAAGAGATTTTGTGTTTGAATTTTACATAAGCCATAAGATATAAGATGTTAATCCTAATCATAAGTATATTCTCTCTAAACAATAACAACAAAAACGACAACGATAAAAACAGCAGCGACAACAACGACAACAACACCACTAACAACAACACTACCACCACCAACAACAACACCACCAACGACGACGACAGCGACAACAACAGCAGCGGCACCAACGACAACAACACCACCACCAACAACAACAATGGCAATACCAACAACAAAAACAGCAGCAGCAACAATAGCAAGAACAACAGCCACAACCACCACCACAAACAACAACCAACAGCAGAAGTAGAAACAACAACAACCACCACCAACGACAACCACCAACACTAACATCACCAAAGCAACATAATGACTCGCTGACACTGTGCTCTTGGAAATGAATTATATGCCTTGCATGTCGGTAAAGATATGCGTGAGGAGAAAGTATCGATATTGAAAAGTGCGATATTGAATCGATAGTCTATTGAAAAAGTACCTCGACTAAATGATCCTTACTCCTGCGTCTGTCTAGTCCCACGTAGCAACCAAGTTACTAACTAACCATCTTAACACGAAAATTCTTTCAAACCTTTGTTCTTATTAAAACGTTTTGTGTTTTTTGTCTTAGCTATTTTCTATAGTTCTAAGAGAAGTTTGTTTCTTTTTATGTTTATATAATAGATATCTCCCGAGCCAGTCGAAGAGAAAGACAAGGGGGAATTGTCTTTGTCTTTGCGGTATCAAAGAGGTTCTGGAAGGATTAATGTTATCGTACTCAAAGCATCTAACCTCAAGAAGCCAAAGATGTTTATGTCGAACGGTATGTTCATTAATAAGGACTTATTAACCGAGTGCGAGGTCTGTACGGGAAAGTATTTGCCTGAGGTTTTCGTACAGACCGAGCGACGAAGCAGCGAGGTTTGTGCGATAAAACCGAGGGCAAATACTTTCCCGTACAGACCGAGCAAACGAGGTTAATAAGGAATTTATTATATGGCTATTGGTTCACTTTATTTTTAAGCTTCGAGCGTTGTTTTCGTCTTGGGAGTATGCTGGTTTACCTTGACCTAACTTTTTCATGTCGCTCTTGGCCTTCTTGTTTACACCACTTCGGCTTTTATTTGTCGTGTTTTTAGATAAACAGATTTAAAATTATTGTTCAGAATATTTGAATAAAGATAACCAGTTATCTTTTATTTGTATTCAAATCAACTCAGAAATGTTCTCGCCAAAACTTGCAGGGCCGAGAAAAAAGCGTATTGCCCCGGACAAAGACCGGAGGTCAATATCGTAAAATCCCAACCGCTCAGGAACCAATCAGCATGCGCCGTTTTGCGTACGGAGCGGAAATCAAACCCAGCCATATAATAAACTCATTTATTTTACCCATTGCTGCCTAGGATGTCTATAAGGGTTCTCGTCAGTTTCTCTTTGAACGAGAAAAATCGTCTGGTATTAGACACGGCTCAGGCAGGAATGGGTTAATCACTTGTTAATTATACCCATTCCTGCCTAGGATGTCTGAGGGTTCTCCTTTTGATGAGTAAAATCGTGTGGCGTTAGACAGAATTAATATACTTTGGTATATTATTCAATCATAACTCACAGTTTAACAGGCAAAACAAATTACTGCGTGCTAAATCTTTAATAAAAAGTTAAAGTGCTGCGTAGGCAGTGTTTTGGATATAGCAAAGCGAAAAGGTGGTAAACTGCTGAGATTTTTTGTAACGAAATACTGACGGTGCGAGCGGAGCCCTTCGCCAGTAAAATGTGACATCAATTGCATTTTTACTCTAATGAAGGGTGCCGCTCGAAATATCAGTATTTCGTTGCCAAAATCTTGTCAGTTAACCGCTTTTCACTTTGCTAAATTGTGAGTAATTATCGGATTCAGACAAATCTTGGTCGGTTGATTGCTTTCTTTGTATATATTCTGTTTATATTGAATATGTAATTGCACATGGTGTACGACAAATTCTCCGAGCAGTCTTTTTTTGTAAGGTATATAACCATAGAAACCTTTTAAACTTTGCAATCACGTTCTTGCAATCACGGTCTTACAGTCATGCCAAATGTCCAATCAACGACAATGGCGACAGTAATGAGGTGTTATTGTCCTCAGTCGCTATATGCGTTAATTACGCCAGATAACTGTGGTTACGCACGTAGTACACGATATTACAAAAAAAATTTCCACATAACAATAAAGTTGTTTTTAATAGTGGCGTTACGCCAAATTTTCGCTTCTATTATAATTTGTCACTATGCAAACATTTAAAGAATTAAAAGTTGTTTTTATTGTAATTTTCAAAACTATAGCAGCATTTCTAATCGTATTGAAAGTTCTTACAGTTATGTCAAAAGGTTCTTCTGTTAATCATGCTATGTTGCTTCTAAATATAGGAATTAATATGTTGTTATTGCCATCAGTGCATACTTTGGCATATAACGTAACAGTTATACGTGGCACACTATATTTCTAACATTAATCTACACGTAAAACTAAAGTCGTTTTTAAAATTTTCTCATCAGTTTTTGCTGTTGCCGTTGGTTGTTAATATTTAGTCATTCAGAAAAACTTTGAGTTCTAAATAAATGGAGTCGAACTCCCAACTTTTCTGATTACTCTAACCGGCATTGTGCCACTAGAATTCAGACTGCAGACTGAGGGAGGTTATGGCTAATTCTAGCTCTAGTTAACGTAGAAGAACTCATTTTCTATATATATATATAGTAAGACAAACTTTAATTTTCGTATCATAGGCATTTTAAAAGGCCTGTTAATCGTTTATGATGTGTGTATATATATATATATATATATATATATATATATATATATATATATATATATATATATATAGTGTATTTATGTCTTCCACCGTGTCTCTCTGACTACTATCAGCACTGCATTAACTGAGCTCTGTTTACTGGGCAACCCACAACGGAAACTGACATACACCAATTGGGATAAATTGGCTATGGTCCCCTTGGACCACAGCCGCGTTTATTAAAAAGTCATAAATAAGTTATATAATTATTTTCCATACTTCAAACCCGGTAAAGGTGAGGGCAATAAAACGCCAGATAGGCAAAGAATAATGCGAAATCTAATACACAACAAAGCAGAAAGGTGGTCAGCTAAAGGGGAGGCTGGTGGGCTATAGAAATAGATTCGTCTTCATGACTTGGCGAAGAGCAAGCGCTTACTGAGACTGCACTCTTGAATATGATACCTATAACAGCTATATGCCCTATAGGGGGTAGCTGTACTTAGATCTTTCCCATATGCCAAGACAGACCACCTCTTTGCCTTAGGTTATGTTAGTTTTCATTAATAAGGTATTGCATTATTTACATTCTCAATTACGATATAAACCGGATAGATGGAAGACATAAAAATCCTATTCGCTTGCAAATATTTCCTATATATGATTCGAAAATTAAGTTTGTCTTATTTGAAAGAACTTAAAATGACAAAGTAACATCTGTACGTTATTAGTGTTTTCAGTTTGAGTTGGGTTTTTTTTTCGTATGTTTTTTTTGCTGTACAAGCTGTCGTAAGTAAACTCGGAGAGAAAAAACCTGACACAATGCGACTTGTAGCCCAACAAGGACCTGTGACACACGTACGGATTGACTAGTTCCCGGTGTATAAATATCGAAAACAACCTCGCTCTACTATCGGAGTTCCAGTGGCTCAATGGTGAGAGCGTCCGGCTGGCATTCGGAAGGTTGTGGGTTCGAGTCCCGTCTGGAGCTCAGAGTTTTTCTCCGAGTTTAACTTACGACAGCTTGTACACCAAAAAACATACGAAAAAGTAACATCTTTTGCAGTTTTTCGTTTCCTTGCTTCGTTCTTGCGATATTTCAGTTTGTTTCATATGCGAATTAAACATCTTTCAGTACGCGTCCAAGTGCATAATGACTTATCGGAGTCTTTGTTATTATTGAACAAAATTAATTCGAAGACAGTATGTGTGTATGTTTATCTCGCAACACCAAACATGTAGAATTTTCAAGTGAATGTGTATATGTTATTAGCAGAGATATACATAATCTTCTCCGCGCTAACTCGTGTGACATCAAAATATTTAATTTGCATATTAAAGGATATTGGCAATAAAAATTAAGTTGGTCTCATTTGAAATAACTCGTCAAATGGTATAAGAAGACCTTTTACAAATTTTCCGTATCTGTTTTGGTTTTGGAAATATTTCGACCAAAGACAGCGTGCTGTCCGCCATCTTGGAATTATTTTCGATATGCATGTGACATCATAAGCAGGGTAAAGTGAAATTTTTATCTTGCCAACCTTATGACATTATGAGCTAGAAACTCGATTTTGTTGCGCTATTTCCATTTTAAATTGACCCACAACATTTAAAAAGTCCTCCGTGGAAATTTGGTCGCCCACGGAGTAGTTTCATCAGGTTTACCCTGCTTGTGACGTCACCAATTTCCAGTTAATTAGACCCAATATTACAACAAGATAGCGGACAGCACGCTATCTTTGGTCGAAATATTTCAAAACACAAATTTAATTTTTATTGCCAATACCCTTTAAACAAACTGAAATATCTCAACAACGAAGCAATTAAGGTGAAAAAACTGCAAAATATGTTACTTTATCCTTTTAACTACTCTTTCAAATAAGACAGACTTGATTTTCGTTTCATAGGCACTTTAAAAATGTGGTATTAGTGGCTGTGTGTGAAATAAAAGTACTGTAGAAACGTTATGACCTATGTTCTTGCTCTTTCAGATCCTTACATCACTGTCAAGCTGCGCTACAAAGATGAAGATATTTCGAAGAAGAAAACTAAAGTGAAGAAGGGCACATCTAGTCCTTGTTGGAATGAACCCTTTGTCTTTGATCTTGAGAAAGAAGACCTTGACAACTATCTTTTGGTTTTTGCTGTCAAAAGTCGAGACTTATTTTCGTCATGTAGTAAACTCGGAACGGTGTACGTCGGCGCCAAGGCGTCGTCAACAGGAAATGAGCATTGGTTGGCGAGCGTTTGCAGTAAAACGAATACTATGAGACAAGTCACAATGAGCCATAAGCTACTATAGTATACACTGTAAACTGGCGATAATAAGCCCCCATCCCCGGAAGTAAGTCTCCCCGATAATAAGCTCCTCTCAGAGAGATAGTTTTTAACTTCTTCCTGTTCAAGGGCTTACCCAGAGATGAATAAAATAGTTTGGTATTGACCAGAGTAAAATAATAAAGACAAATTCGGACAGAAACTGACGAAAGAGTTAACCAGATAGTTTTTTTACTCATTTCTGCCCGAAAGCCGCTTTCCAGAGGCGAATAAAATTGTCTGACGTTATATAGCCAGAATAAAATATCAGTATAAGGACGAATTTGGACAGAAAAGAGTTTACTAAAAAGAAATCCGATTATTATATAGTCCTTTCAAAATTAGGCCCAGAAATAATTATTATAGGAGTTTACGGTGTGTTTAATTGACGGTACCGAAAAAGATGGCGGCGGTACATTTAAATCAGCGACCTTAAATCAGCTGAAATAACAACTAAACATTGTTTATCATGCTAAGATGGATTAAGTAAGCAAGAACTTTATTCCTACCAAAGTTTATCTTTTTAAAGACGTATCTTCCGATAATTATACAAGAAACAATATTTACTATGCGCAAAGGATTGTGGTTGAATGTACAAGTCGCCATCTTTTTCGGTACGGTCAATTGGATTATCTGCTTTCAATTTTTGTTAGTTGACGAGCCAGGGCGAAGATCGAGTCAACTATAATTTCTTTGAAATTGAGAGCGAATAATCTTGTTTTGATGTAGAAACTAGCTTGTATACTTTTCTTTATATTCTAAATTATTTGATGAAACGAAGTACAACATTGTTTTTAGCTGAAAATAAACATTTTGTAATAAAATTAAATGTAAATTCGTAGTAAGTTGAAATTATATATATTGAAAATTGATATGCTTCATTATTTTAAAAGTTCTTTGTTATATGATAGATATGGTATATATATATATATATATATTATAGTTATATACTATGAAAATTAAAAGACTGTTTTATGTGTTGTTATATAGTATGTTGAATATCGAATACTGACTTAAAATTTTTAACATGTACAGAAACGTGTGCAAACGGTTTGTTGGGCGGGGGGGGGGGGGGGGGATATGGGTGGGTAGGCGGATGGGTGGGTGGGTGGTTGTCTGGGAGGGTGTATATGGATGGATGGTTTTTGTGTGGATTGCAATCTCGTTCCCAGAGCCCACGTTCCCCACCCTGGAAACGAGAGACTCTGGGATAATCCGTTTCAAATCACAGGATTCTTGTTATTCCGGTTGACGTACGCATGCGTAAATATCCGAGCGGAATCTGGTTTTTCCCCAAACAAGTCAATGGGGTTGCTGGCGAAGCTCGAATTACAGCATCTACGAAAATATCGATCGCGGCAACGTCTTCACAGAGCAACTTTACATGGCATCAAAACAATGCCTGCACGCATGGAGTCTTGTCGTCCAACATCTTTGTTATTTTGGTTTTATTAATTCTACTAATTTTAATTTATTAACTCATGCTCACTATTCAGCCAATAACGTAACGATTTGAAACGGATTATCCCAGAGTCTCTCGTTTCCCGGGTGGCCGCGGGGAACGTGGGCTCTGGGAACGAGATTGTGTGGATTGATGAATGAGTGGTGTGTGGTTATTAGCTGCATAAGTACTCGAGAAAAACTCAGAGTTCCTTGGGGGAGGGGGGGGGGGAGTTATTGCTCAACTCTGTCAACTCTCTTCATGTAGAATTAAAAATTTGTATGAAGAACCACATTAAAAAGTTTATTTCACATGACCATGCACATGACAAATAAAGGAATAGATATAAATAAACATTTATTTCAATCAGAGTCGTTCTATTAGTTTTACAATTGAGCTTTTTAACATTTCTACCATAATTATCAACTTTTGCAAAAGTAATATTTCTATTTTCTAGCATTTCTAATATTTGTCGAAATTTTTAACTTTCTCATTTTGTCGAGACTTTTTATTTGTAACATTCTGCTTCAGACCGCTTGGGCTGACGGGTGACCGCGTCGTGATACTTAAATATTTAGAGTTTTAAAGAGTTTGATATATAAATATTTGCGCCTTGCAAGTGAAGGCTGTTTTCAAAAAGTCGGTTTGCAAGAATGCCTTAAACAGGAACCCAAGCACAGTTAACATGGCAGTTCAACTCAAGTTGTATAGATCTATGTTTCTTTTATGCATGTGTCTATGTAGTTTCTTTCATAGGAGTTCCGCTGGGGATGGTTTTAACGGCGTCCGCTCAAAGCGTATTGATGCCAACGTGACTTGCGGCAGTCCTGCAGAGGTTTACTATCGAACACAAGACGGAGTTCTCCCTCCGAGACGTCGAAATCTTCTACAATGCGATGCGAGCAATCCGAAGCTGGCTCATCCTCCGGAGAACATGACCGACGAAGACTTGGGGACGTTTTGGCAATCGACAGCCAGCGTTGATAAAGCGGCGATTCGCATTGACTTAAACCAGGTTAGCTATATTGAAACCAGATTGTATTATATGTAATGAATTAATTTATATAATATACAGACTTTTGGTTCCATATATAGCTCGGTGGTCAGAGCACTGTATATAGGATACATTGTAGGGTCGCTGGTTCGATTCTACCCGTCCCGGTTTTGTCTTAAAATGTATTTATTCTAACATCAGAATTTTCCTTCATTAGGAATTCTTAATCTTCTAACAACATACAGTTTGTCGTATGGAATTCATTTATTACTCGTCTCAATAATTGTCTCTGCGTTGACAGTATAATTTTTTATTATGAATTTGATTATATGCATTTTTTGAATTAAAATCAGTATTTTAATAGAACGTGTAATGTAGTGCAAAAAAAATACTAATCTCTATTACGTGCTTTTGACACATTTAAGTTCTCCATTTCTGATTTATAACATATATAGATGTAATATAGCAGCGTGTCTAATTGGCTACCAACTTCAAACGTAATGAGAAACTCATTTTTAATCAGTGGATTAAATATTGTTTTCCATTGTTTTATGTCTGATTCTCAACTCTGTTATAAAAGAAATGGTTCATGGTTTGGCGTGCTCCATTGAGTTAAGCCCTAATCAAACGAGAACGCAAGTCATCGCAAGTTAGCAGTCAGAATTTCTGTGGCGGTCGTTTGAACACCCAAATTAACAAAATAAAGGTTTCATGAGTGTTTTAAACAAGTTTTAACTTTGTCACGGTACATGATATTTTTGGGAAACTATTCAGAGCGGCTGGCTGAGATAGCGTGACTGCGGCAACTTGCGATCACTTGCGTTCTCGTTTGATTAGGGCTTTATGGATGCACTTGGGAAGTTGGGAGAGTCGGCTATCGCCTCGACCAACTGTTAAGCCCCGCACAGACGACCAAGTTTTCCTTGACAAGTTCCTTGGTAACTTTCCTTGCTTGTGTGCACGATGAACACGTTTTTTCCCAACAATTTTCCTTGACAAGTTGTAATTGCTCGTGTGTGCGGTTGGACAAGTTTTCCTTGACGGTAATGATCGCGTAATAAGCTTAAGAGATGATCTTGTCAAGTTTTCCTTGACGACTATACACACGAACAAATTTCCTTGTTGAAAAGCTGGCATGACCAGCTTTTCAACAAGGCTCCTTGTGAAGGAAAAACTTGTCAATTTGTGTCGTACACACGAACAAATAAAACTCGTCAAGAAAAAACTTGTCAAGGAAAACTTGGTCGTCTGTGCGGCGCTTTATGCTTTTTTCGTGCTCTCCCAAATTTCCGCGTGCTTACAGTTTTGTTGTTTTTTCAAAAGTAGTATATAAGAAATATAGAGTCGGTGAGTCGGTATTTTTTTACAACTAAATATTAAAATGTTAATGCAAAATTGATTTAACTCATAACCAATACGACTTATTCCGTTTCGGTTCTGTGCATTTTAGTGTGTAGAGCCCTACGGTTTGTTTTTGAATAATAAACCCATTTTCCATTTCTGTGTTTGAAAATTTTAGAATGGGTATGTAGCGCACTCTAGCTTTTCTTCTTAAGTTGAAACAAACGCTATAAAAAGCTTTCTGTGGAATTACTGGGCTGAGAAATAAGTGAATGATCCACAAACATATACTGTCACAATTGTTTTATATATATATACAGTGTTTATGTTCGTTCATTTAGGAAAGGCTGATTAAAACAATAACAAATGAACCCACTCGTCTAATATCTGAAACAAATTAACTGTTTTTTTGAGATTGTGAAGCTTAAGTAATTTTCCTTTTTCAAATTTATCCACAAAATCGCCCGTCCGCGTGTATTATATGTAAATTTTAGTACAGTTTTTGACACGAGACTCTAGTAATTTAATTATTGTGTATTTTATGATAATTTACTCTAATTGTCATTACTAGCGGGTATACCTGTAGTTCCCGCGTCAGCACAAAGTCAGACGTACCTGCCTTATTTGCTGCCCGAAGTCCGCCTTTCTGTTTTTATCTGCATGTGTGGTTATTAAAGTTTAGTACATAGTGTTGACTTTTTAAAAAAAATACAAGTTCATTAAACAAAATCTGTAAATCTAGTTGATATCGTTTTATCTTAATAAGAGGGTCATTGTTATTGGTCGTTATTTTTACCGGTGATGCATGTTTGAACGCGTATAGCTACTGTAGAATTCTTTGATGGGCCGCGGTCGTGGTATTGAATGGAAGGTTTGTTGAAATAACATTTCCTGAATGAGGTTTTCTCCGCATAGTTAAGATTAATTTGAGCTATCGTGAATCTGACCAACCAATCACAATTAAAATGTAGAATTCTGTTCAGTGTAAAAAAGTAGAGTGTTGTTGTACGCAGTGTTTAGATAGAGAAAGGTCAGTGAAAAGGTGGTGAACTGCTGAGAGTAATTTTGATAACGAAATGCTTAATACTGACGTTTTGAGCAGAGTTCTTCAGAGTAAAAATGGTGAATTACTTTGATAAAAGCCTCCGATCGAAACGTCAGTATTTTGTTGTAAAAACTATTCTACAATTACTACAATGAAAAACGTCTACTAACTGGGTTTTTTTATACGTAATTTTCTAGGAGATCTTTGGATATGAAATTTCTGTAACATTTGGCGATTATCGTCGTCCTGAGCAGATAGCTTTCCGAAAGTCAAAAGACTATGGTGTGACGTACGAACCGTGGCATTATCTAGTGTCACCACCAGCCATGGACCAATGTCGTGATGTATTTAATATGGGAGTCACTTACAATCCAGATAAGGTGGACACAGTCATATGTCAGCAGTATCCAGATTATTTTCCACTCGAGTACAACGAAACAGTAAGTTTATTGTATTATATGGCTAAGCTGCAAAGCTGGTTTTCAGCCTATGTCGTACGCTGATTGGGTGCTGAGAAGTCCCAAAAAAAAGCGTATGTGATGCCTAAAAAGCGTATTGACCTCCTTCCAGGAAGGCTTCCTGGGCCGTGAGGTCAATACGCTTTTAAGTTTTGGCGGGAGAATTTCTGAGTTGATTTGAATGGAAAATAACAGAGAATTAGGCGTGCCTGAGTTGGAATATTTTGAACAATAATATACGATCTGGGACATTAGTGTTGCTTTCTTGAAGGCTGTTTATCTTTAAGCGAGAATAAATGTCTAACAGGTGTAAATATGAAACGAAGCGAACAAGCTTAAAGGTATAAGGTAAACGATAACATCTGAAGACGAACACCGGAAAAAAAAACAGAGAAGAAAACGAACCAAGAGTTATATAATAAATTCTTCATTAACCTCGTTTGATATTTGTGTTTTTTCATTTGTTTTTCTTGGTACTACAACATCCATTTTTAGTTTCTCGTTGATTTTGTTGTTCTCGTTGTTGCTATTTTTTCTTCTATAGTTTACCATTGATATGAATGGTCGACAACGCGGAGATGGAAGCAGTGCTTCGGACTACCACAGTCCTGAAATATTGGTAAGAATAAGACAAAAGACAGAATACTTTATTCATATACCTAACGGAATACAAAAATTCAAAATAGAAAATACACATGTTCGGTTTAGGTTACTAAATTAAAATGGTCTACTTTCTTTTTGTACATTTTCTATATATAAGTATTTGAGTTTGACGAACGTATACCAAACGATCTGTTTCTTCCAATCATGTAGCTTCTACTTAATTTACTACTTGAAAAGTGGTAGTATAGCCCGTCGCTGTATTTTAGTGTTAGCTAGTGTTACGCTCAGTAGTGTGATTTGAGATATTTTCTTAAACTTATAGAGCTGGATGAGAATTACTAACCTAGAGATTACATTCACTGGCTTGTATCAGAAATTTGATCGATTATCAACGGCTTGGGTGAGTAACTTTACTAGCTTGGACATGACTGAGAATTGATGTATTTTACTGTCACCAGCGATCAAGAGACGGTGGGTTCGAGTTTGCGAACTTAGAGATTTACACATCAAAATTGCGACTGTTTACGAATCTGGTCTATATATATATATATGTATATATATATATATATATATATATATATATATATATACAAAGTATAAAGTATAGTTTTACCTTAAAGTCTTCGCTACCAGAGGTTTCACCCTAAACGGGATCATCAGGGTGAAACCTCTGGTAGCGAAGACTTTAAGGTAAAACTATACTTTATACTTTGTATTTTGCTCTATCTATATGGTATTGAGCACTCTCTAACATTTCGTGAACCATAACTCACTTATATATATATATATATATATATATATATATATATATATATATATATATATATATATATATATATATATATATATATATATATATATATATATATATATAGTTCAATCTACAGACACGGTGTTTCGCTGTACAACAGCTCATCAGTGTAGCTTGGAACAATCTGAATGAATTTCATCAATTACTTATACACATGCGATTGTCGGTGACAACCGCATGTGGGACAGCATCGGTGAAGTATATTCAGATAGCGTGAAGTGCGCATGGGCCCAGAGTGCTCAAACTTCCACAAGGGTAGTGAGCATATATATATATATATATATTTATTTTTTTATAGCATCATTATGCCGTACGAGAAATTGGTGTTACCGGAAAGTGTAATTGCAACGGTTATGCCGATGGCTTCAACTGTCTTTTAAATCCCGTAAGTCGACAACGAGAGTGCAAGTGTCAGGGGAATACCTGTGGACTGTATTGTGAAAATTGCTGTCCTGCGTTTAACCAGTATCCATGGCAACAAGGAAATGGTGCACCGTGGATGTGGAATGGTACTATGGCATGTGAAGGTATATTGACTACCTTGAATAAAATTAGCATATACTGTTGTTGAGGCTGGCATGTTGAAATAAAGTATGATGCAGTATGGTATGGTATGGTGTGGTTTAGTGTAGTTTGGTATAGCATGGTGTGGTGTGGTATAGCTGGGTTTGGTATTGTATACCAAATACTTGCGGTGTCGTATGGTATGGTATGGTATAGTGTGGTGTGGTATATGGTGCGGTGTGGTTTAGTATGGTATGGTATAGTGTGGTGTAGTATGGTATAGCATGGTGTGGTGTGGTATAGCTGGGTTTGGTATTGTAAGTGTATGTAAATTTACATATGAAGAGTAGAACTCAAAGTTTATTGTAATTCTATATAGCATGTAATTGTCACAACCATTCCGATATCTGTGTCTATAATCAAACTGTTGCTGATAATGGACTCAGTTTGGATATAAATAGCCAGCGCAGAGGAGGAGGAGTGTGTCTTGACTGCAAGGTAGGATGAAAATATCTGCCAAATATCTTTGAATTTTTGAACACTATTTCTAGTTGACTATATAGCACAACTAAGAGAACGGGGATCTGCATGTACTTCTGCTCAAACATGACGATTTTCTCCCATTTCCTAATGTACACTTAAGTTATAAACTTTTGAGTATTCTTTTCAGCATAACACTGATGGAGTAAACTGTGAAAAATGCAAGAAACATTATTACAGACCTTCGAACCAAAGTAAAACCTTCACGGATACGTGTAAAGGTTAGTGGTAATTCAGCACGTTTCATATTCTGCTCCATTTCATTCCATCCTATTTAATTCTATTCTATTTTATTCTATTTCATTCCATTCCATTCCGTTCTATTCTATGCTTTCCTGTCCTATCCTTTTATATTCTTTATAATTTCGATCCTTTTTCAATTTTAAGAATGTGGTTGTAATGTGGCTGGAACACTAAATCTTCCGAACGTTACATATCTTGATTGCGTTCGTGATGAACTTGAGACGAAACGTCATGCAGGAAAGGTCTGTTTTTTTTATCACAGCAACAAAATAATATTCCCTTTAGCGACTCGTGTAGACAATTTTTTTGTGAATTAATATTGATTTCTTGTTAGGCACCTGGTGACTGTTACTGTAAGGAGAATGTAATTGGGAGAACGTGTTCTATGTGTAAAGACGAGTTTTACGAATTGCAATCCAGTAATACTAATGGCTGCAAAGGTAGAATTTAAAAAAACAAACAATTTGTGTAGTTTAAATGGTAGTCTGTGAAATATGTGTAATCAATGTGAAGATGTCCTGATTTTGAGAACTCACTTTAAATTTTTGTTGTTTTTACAGGTTGTCAGTGCCACTTGCCCGGCACTGTTAATCGTTCAAATGTTTGTGAAAAGGTAAAATAATATTTGTAGATCATAACGTCTAGATTTAGAACACAAACACGAACACGGACAGATACCTGTCCTGTCCGTGTTCATGCCCGTCTTTATATCCACATTCGTGTCCATGTCTACGTCTTTGTTTGTGTCTATGTCTATGTCTGTGTCTATGTCCGTGTTTATGTCCACGTTCATGTTTATGTTTATGTTTATGTTTATGTTTATGTTCATGTTCATGTTCATGTTCATGTTCATGTTCATGTTCATGTTCATGTTCATGTTCACGTTCATGTTCACATTCATGTTCACGTTCACGTTCACGTTCACGTTCACGTTCACGTTCACGTTCACGTCCACGTTCACGTTCACGTCCACGTTCACGTTCACGTTCAGGTTTATGTTCACGTTCAGGTTTATGTTCATGTTCACGTTCAGGTTTATGTTCACGTTCAGGTTTATGTTCATGTTCACGTTCACGTTCACGTTCACGTTCACGTTCACGTTCACGTTCATGTTCACGTTCATGTTCATGTTCATGTCCACGTTCATGTTCATGTCCACGTTCATGTTTATGTTTATGTTTATTTTATGTTTATGTTCACGTTCACGTTCACGTTCATGGTTTAGTTTATGCATGATCAGGTTCATGTCCATGTCTGTCTATATCCAGGTCTAGTGAAATAACAATACATTAAACTGTGAACTCCTTAGCGAAAACGAGTTTCTTTTCTATGAATAACTAGGACGGTAATGGCCAATGCCTTTGCAAAGACAATACACAAGGAAGAGACTGCGCTCAGTGCAAATCTGGGTTCTACAATTTGGGAGACGAAGACGTCAGCGGTTGTGAAGGTGATTGGATTTCTATATCGACTATTTCACAAAGTTTTAGCAACATCAAGCGGTTGATCATGTCCCATTCTTGTGTGCCTTTAAATAACTTTTGTGTTTTTTTTCATGATTAAATCATAGATTGTGGTTGTGATCCCGGTGCCGCTGTTCCGGGAACATTTTGTAACAACATAACCGGAACTTGTGAATGTTTTCCACACATTTACGGGAAACAGTGTAAGAGGTGGGTGCTATCAGTTAGTCCTCTGATTGCCAATTTTTGAACTATTATATAAAACATTCTCGTTGTGTTTTTCTAGCATCGAAGTTGGTTATTACTATGCCGACCTTCATTATATCTCTGCTGAAAGAAATATTTATCAGCAAGCTAGTGTAAGTACTTTGTTATCGAGTATAATGGTACGCATGCGTGAGATTTATGGATTGGATGCACTGATGCACAGTAAATAAATAATGAATGACTGGAGAATATTGAAGGCAGTGAGCTCACAGACCATCGTCTACAGCCTGAACAGTTGTGTTTTTTACTCACTTTGAAGCACACGATAGACCAGAAACGTTTGGGTTCAATTGTACTAATCCAATCGATTGACCTACCCACGCACTCACTTGCTTGCTCGCTCGCTCACTCGATGGCCCTCTTACTTGCTTTCCCACCCCCCACTCACTTGCTTGCTCGCTCACTCACTCGCGCACCTACAAACCCAAGAAACCAGCTAACAACCTACACATCCATTTATCTAATCAACCACTTACCCACTCACTTACTTATCTGACTGGCTGGCTGTTTAACAACCTACCTACCCACTTACCTGCCTCTTGCCTGCCCGCCTACCTCCTTACCTACCTACCAACTTACTTACTTACTTACTTGCTTGCTTGCTTGCTTGCTTGCTTGCTTCCTTGCTTGCTTGCTTGCTTGCTTGCTTGCTTGCTTGCCTGCCCGCCTACCTCCTTACCTACCTACCAACTTACTTACTTACTTGCTTGCTTGCTTGCTTGCTTGCTTGCTTGCTTGCTTGCTTGCTTGCTTGCTTGCCTGCCCGCCTACCTCCTTACCTACCTACCAACTTACTTACTTACTTGCTTGCTTGCTTGCTTGCTTGCTTGCTTGCTTGCTTGCTTGCTTGCTTGCTTGCTTGCTTGCTTGCTTGCTTGCTTGCTTGCTTGCTTGCTTGCTTGCTTGCTTGCTTGCTTGCTTGCTTGCTTGCTTGCTTGCTTGCTTGCTTGCTTGCTTGCTTGCTTGCTTGCTTGCTTGCTTGCTTGCTTGCTTGCTTGCTTGCTTGCTTGCTTGCTTGCTTGCTTGCTTGCTTGCTTGCTTGCTTGCTTGCTTGCTTCCTTCCTTGCTTGCTTGCTTGCTTGCTTGCTTGCTTGCTTGCTTGCTTGCTTGCTTGCTTGCTTGCTTGCTTGCTTGCTTGCTTGCTTGCTTGCTTGCTTGCTTGCTTGCTTGCTTGCTTGCTTGCTTGCTTGCTTGCTTGCTTGCTTGCTTGCTTGCTTGCTTGCTTGCTTGCTTGCTTGCTTCCTTGCTTGCTTGCTTGCTTGCTTGCTTGCTTGCTTGCTTGCTTGCTTGCTTGCTTGCTTGCTTGCTTGCTTGCTTGCTTGCTTGCTTGCTTGCTTGCTTGCTTGCTTGCTTGCTTGCTTGCTTGCTTGCTTGCTTGTTACTTGCTTACTTGCTTACTTGCTTACTTGCTTACTTGCATTGCTTACTTGCTTGCTTGCTTGCTTGCTTGCTTGCTTGCGTGTTCAGTGTCTTGCAATCTCAATAAGTCTTCTTTTCTTACCTTCAGTCTAGGCTCTCCGTATTATTGGATATACCAAAGAATGGTTATTTCCGCATTATGATCGCCTACTCGTTAAAAATTTCTGAGAATGCTGAAGTAGATATCCAATTCCTTTCCAATTCAGACCATACTGTAATAAATTCTACCTCAAAGACTTTTTCCAAATGTTTGACCTACTGTCATCACAGGATGTCGTCTTCATTTCTTTATTTAAGTAAAGGAAAAGTTCGTGTTGTTGTAAACTCGTCTCAGGAAGATTTAAAACTGGTTAGTGCAACACTTGTTGTATTTATTATTTGTCGTATAGTTTTCTTTTTGCAATGATTGCTTTTTCCCGCCCCTTTGCCTTGCACCCAATGTTTCTAAGTAATTAACCGGGTCGCATGCTAATGGTTGTTTAGCCTTACGTGTTTGTGGATTTTTATTGTGTGCAGGAGAAAGTTGTCGCCATTCCTCAAGAGTTCTTTGTCGATACAGTTCTTGGTGTAAGAGCGTCTTCGAACTTTCAATTCCAGTGCAACATTGATGATAACGACATGAGGTAAACACTTTAGTTTTATTAGAAAGACCGTCCGTCTGTCCGTCTGTCCGTCTGTCCGTCTGTCCGTCTGTCCGTCTGTCCGTCTGTCCGTCTGTCCGTCCGTCCGTTTGTTTGTTTGTTTGTTTGTTTGTTTGTTTGTTTGTGTGTGTGTGTGTGTTTATCTGTCTGTCTGTTTGTTTGTTTGTTTGTTTGTTTGTTTGTTTGTTTGTCTGTTTGTTTGTTTGTTTGTTTGTCTGTTTGTTTGTTTGTTTGTTTGTTTGTTTGTTTGTTTGTTTGTTTGCTTGTTTTGTTTGTTTGTTTGTTTGTTTGTTTGTTTGTTTGTTTGTCTGTCTGTCTGTCTGTCTGTCTGTCTGTCTGTCTGTCTGTCTGTCGGTCGGTCGGTCGGTCGGTCTGTCGGTCGGTCTGTCTGTCTGTCTGTCTGTCTGTCTGTCTGTCTGTCTGTCTGTCTGTCTGTCTGTCTGTCTGTCTGTCTTGTCTGTCTTGTCTGTCTTGTCTGTCTTGTCTGTCTTGTCTGTCTTGTCTGTTCGTCTGTGTCTGTGTCTGTGTCTGTGTCTGTGTCTGTGTCTGTGTCTGTGTTTGTTGGTTTGTGTTGTTTGTGCGTTGTGTGTAGCTTGTTGCTGTTACGTGCTGTGCGTGTTGTGCGTGCGCATGTCCATATGTAGGTACGCATTTGTGTACGTGTACAGTACATGTGGGCGGCCGGGGGGGGGGCGTACTTGTATGTGTATGTAGCCTTTTCGTCAACGTAAAAGTTCAGAAGCTTTGCTGACGGTCAACAATCTTTAGCACTTATGTACTTTAGTACTTCTGTATTTCTGTATTTTTCTGTGTTTTATTTCTAGGGTTGGAATAGATAGAGAAGAGTCTTTTTGCTTATCAAACGTTTTCTCTTTAACTATTGCTTACAACAAAGGTCCTTTCAGTGAGTGGATTGTTCAACTTATTTCGCTACATTTTTTTATTTTATATCTTGAACAGTTAAGGACATTGTGTGTTGTTCCATATTTTTCTTCAAGATTGTAGCTGTAATCCTATTGGTTCATTTAATCGTACCACGTGTGAACCTCATGGTGGTCAATGTTATTGCAAGCCTGGCGTAACAGGAAGGGATTGTAGCCAGTGTCTACCAGAATTTTACAACTTTTCTAATTCCGGATGTAGTCGTAAGAGAAATTGTTGTTGTTCTTATTGATATTATTTTTTTCGCTTTTCCACTTTTTCTTTTTTTCTCAATATTTTGTTAATATGTTGTTGTTGTGATTGGTATGGTGGTGACGGTGGTGATGGTGGTGGCATGGAGGTGGTGGTCGTGGTGATGGTGGCATGGAGGTGGTGATGGTGGTTGTTGTGGTAGTGATGGTGGTGGTGGTGATGGTAGTGGTAGTGGTTGTTGTGGTGATGGTGGTGGTGGTGGTGATGGTGGTTGTGGTGGTGGTGATGGTGGTTGTGGTTGTGGTGATGGTGGTTATGGTGGTGATGATGATGGTGGTGGTGGTGATGATGATGGTAATGATCAAGGTGGTAGTGGTGGTCGTCGTGGTAGTGATCGTGGTGGTGGTCGTGGTGGTGATAATGACGGTGGTGATAAGGTGGTGGTGATGAAGGTGGTAGTGGTCGTGGTAGTGGTGGTGGTAGTGGTGGTGATCGTGGTGGTGGTGTTGATGAAGGTGGTAGTGGTGATGGTGGTGGTGGTCATCTTTCTCCTCTTCGTCGTTGTCGTTTATCTTCTTCCTTTCTCTTCATCTCTTCTTTGGTGCCTTTGTTAATACTATACTGTTCATTTTAGCTTGCAACTGTCAAGGTGAAAACAAACTGTGCAACTTAACAACTGGTTGGTGTGAATGTCCTGCAAACACAATCCTGAGAACATGTCAACCTTGCGAGTGCAACAACAACTCCGACACTTGCCTCCGCTCCGGAGAATGTCTCGACTGCAAAAATAACTCTACCGGATTTAACTGTGAGAAATGCAGCAAAGGTACATATGGTAACGCCTCTACTACTGAATGTAAAGGTAAGCAATCTGGAAGGAAGGAGGGAGGGAGGTAAGGGGGGTGAGGGAGGGACTGTGAGAAGAAGGGGGGAAATGAGCGAATGATGGAGGGAAGAAGGAAGAGAGGGGGTGAGGGAAGAAGGGAGGAAAGGAATGAGAGAGGGATTGATGGAAGAAAGGAGTAAGAGAGTGAGGGTAAGAAGGAGAGAGAGAGAATTAAGGAGGGAATGGTAGGAAGGAGAGAGAGAGGGAATTAAGGAGGGAAGGAGAGAGAGAGAGAGAGAGAGAGAGAGAGAGAGAGAGAGAGAGAGAGAGAGAGAGAGAGAGAGAGAGAGAGAGAGAGAGAGAGAGAGAGAGAGAGAGAGAGAGAGAGAGAGAGAGAGAGAGAGAGAGAGAGAGAGAGAGTGAGTGAGTGAGGGTGAGGGAAGGAGTGTGAGGGAAAGAGTGAAGGAGGAACTGAGGGAAGGAGGGAGTGAGAGAGGGGATGATGGAGGGAAAGAGGAAGAGAGTGAGGGTAGGAAGGGAGAGAGAGGGAATTAAGGAGAGAAGGAGAGAGAGAGGGTGAGGGAAGGAATGAGGGAAGAAGTTAGGAAAGAGGGAGTGAGAGAGGGATTGATGGAGGGAAGAGAGGGAGGGAATGCAGGGAGGGAAGGAGGGTGGGAGGAAGGGGGTAAAAAAGGATAAATAAATAAAAAATCAATTCTTTGTCAAGTAAACTTCTAAAGATATAGTCAGTTTTTCAACAATTCTTTCTCTTGTTTTTGTAAGATTGCAAGTGCCATGAACTTGGTTCAGTGGATGGATTTTGTGACATCGTGACAGGGCAGTGTCGTTGTAAAGCAAACATTGTTGGAAGGAACTGCACTGAGTGTCGTGCCAACACGTATAACATGGGAGAGAATGGCTGTCAGGAATGTCAGTGTAATTCTCATGGCACTAGTAGTCTTCAGTGTAATGATACAGGACAATGTCCCTGTCTTGTTAATGTTGATGGCATGAAGTGTGCGCGTTGTGTTATTGGTTACTATGGTCTACCCGAGATGGCATGTCAAGGTTAGTCTCATGCAGGGGCGGACTGGCCAGTCGGGCTTACCGAGCAAACGCCCGGTGTGCCCCTTGCCTGTTGGGCCCTTTTTGGGCCCTTAAATTTTTTTGACTTTGCAAAAGTAAAAAAGGCTATGTATCAATCAGGCAATACATGCTTAGGATAAAATAATTATCTAGCGTTTATAGTGGAAGCTGTAGTTTCTTCCGACGTTTCGAGTTCCGGAATTATGAAAAAAGGTGGACGACTTGCAAGAAGCAGCTCCTCTGAAAAGAGAACAATGTTTAGGGTCCGTGGAGTTGGAGGGAAATGCATGGACCAATCTTCGAGTCGTTCTTTACAATTTGTTGAGATTACTCAAAAAAAAGAAAATGTGGATCTAAAAAGTTTGAAACACTTCAAACATCTGATCTACAATCATATTAAAATATATGTTGTATAGTCGATAAGTGGTTAGCGCATGGGAAAGAATGCGTACGGAAATGAGTCGTCCTTTGTTTTTATTGGTAATCCTCAGGTCTTAACAGGCTTTGACCTTACAGTCCATGCATATTTTTACATTTAATATACTATTTAAAGCCTAATTTGGACAAAATCTTTGTTAAAAATGACGAAATGTGCCATTACAAACATGTTTTAAAACTATTAAAAGTTTGCTCAAAACTGCTGTCAGAATGCGGGTAATGCCATTTCAGAGACCAAAATTTCAAACATTTTCCGGGGGATGATCCCCCCGGACTCCCCTACACATGCGGACCCACAACAACTTGATTTGGAAACCAGGCCCCTTTTTACAGCAAATCGCCCAGGCCCATCTGACGTAGCCAGTCCGGCCCTGGTCTCATATTGGAAAATACCGAGTATAGGAATATGTATATACATTTTAAGATCAATGACTTATAGTGGCTCGATAGTCTACATCTTGAGAAATTGACGGTACCGAAAACGATGGCGGCGGTACGACCTCAAATCAGCTAAAAAAAAACCCAACTAAACATTGTTTATCGTGCTAAGATGGATTAAGGAAGCAAGAACTTCATTTCTACCAAAGTTTATCGTTTTAAAACCACATCTTCCAATATTTCTGCAAGAAACAATATTTACTGCACGCAAAGGATTGTGGTTAAATGTACAAGTCGCCATCTTTTTTTGGAACGGTCAATTGCGTTTTCTTTTGATAAAAGTTTTTTTGTAATGTTTTTTTTTCAGCTTGTGGCTGTAGTAGTATAGGCAGTGTAAATGGAACAATATGTTCGAACGATGTGTTGGGAAAGTGTGTCTGCAAGCCAGGTGTCAGCGGAAGAGCGTGTGATACTTGCAAGAAACAGTACACCAATTTATCTGTATCTGGTTGCTCCAGTAAGTTTAATCCTTCCCCATCGGTGGCTTTTCTTGACGTGTTTTTTTTGAAGAAAGAAACTAACTAACTAACTAACTAACTAACTAACTAACTAACTAACTAACTAACTAACTAACTAACTAACTAACTAACTAACTAACTAACTAACTAACTAACTAACTAACTAACTAACTAACTAACTAACTAGCTAACCAACCAACCAACCAACCAACCAACCAACCAACCAACCAACCAACCAACCAACCAACCAACTAACCAGTCAACCAATCAACCAACTAACTAACTAACTAACCAACCAACTAACCTACCAACCAACCAACCAACCAACCGACCAACCTACCAACCTACCAACCTACCAACCAACCAACCAACCAACCAACCAACTAACCAACCAACGTACCAACCAACTAACCAACCAACCAACCAAACAACTTGCCAACTAGCCAAGCAACCAACTAACCAACCAACCAACCAACTTACCAACTAACCAACCAACTTACCAACTAACCAACCAACCAACCAACCAATCAATCAACCAACTAACCAACCAACCAACCAACCAACCAACTAACCAACCAACCAACTTACCAACCAACCAACTAACCAACCAACCAACCAACTAACCTACCAACCAACCAACCAACCAACCAACCAACCAACCAACCAACCAACCAACTAACCAACCAACTAACCAACCAACTAACCAACCAACTAACCAACGATGAAAATTTGTTTTAGGGTGTCCAGCCTGTCCACGAAATCTTCAAAGTGAGCTAAATGGCGTGATTGGACATTTTGTTAATGTTTCTAAGAATGTTGAGGGACTGCAGAACTTTGGTATCATGGACGATTTCTTTCAAAAAACAATCCGACGCGTGGAAATGGCAGAAGTATTGTTGTTTGTTTGTTTGTTTGTTTGTTTGTTGTTTTTTTTTGTTTGTCTGTTTGTTTGTTTGTTTGTTTGTTTGTTTGTTTGTTTGTTTGTTTGCTTTTTCGATCATTCTTTCGTTCAATTTTTTGGTTTAGTACTCAGTTTTTTATCCATTCTTTAGCTTTCTAGTGATGGATATGCTAACCGTATTGCTGAATGGAAAGAGCAATGTCAAGCCCTTCTTCATCAATTTCGTATCGAATTTGTAGCAATTCATAACCAAGTGGATCAGCAGGTATTTCATTGATCTTTTTCTCGAATCTTTCATTTTTTCTCGATTCTTTAAATTTTTCTGGACTTTTTAATATTTTTTTACGAATCTTTTTTTGACTCTTGAACTTTTTCTCTCGAATTTTAAAATGTTTTACTCGATTCTTTAAATTTTCTCTGTACTTTAAATGTCCACTTTTCAAATTTTTTTCTTGATTTTTAATTTTTTTTCTAGATTTTTTAATAATTTTTTTTCTCGACTTTTAAATTGTTTTCTCGATTCTTCAATTTTGAATTTTCTTTTTAATAGAACAAAAGGCTTTCAAGTGCTGCTCAAATCATAGATGATGAAACTGAGAAAGCGCTGGAAAAAGTATCACAAATCAAAGCCAACTCAGAAAGCTCAAAAAATTTCACCAAAGGCAAGCTGGACAGTTATTTGTTTGAACTGATAATCCTATTTCCTATTGATTATTCAGAAACCAATCAAATTCAAAACTGGAAGTTTGCAACAAATTTCATGAAAGGGTAGGGGCAACAAAAACAAAAAAATTCAAAAGCAAACAAATGACATGAAGATACAATCTAGCGTGTTATTTAGACCTAAAGTATTCCAATAAAACAATTTATAAATCTGAATCAGTATCTGCCATCTTGGATACATTTTTGATATGCATGCGACGTCACAAGCTGGGTAAAGCGAAAACTTTAGTTAGCCATAGTTTCACATATATAAGTCTGAAACTCCTTTTTTGTAGACGACTTTCGTTCTTGATTAAACCACAACACTTTAAAAACATACCACAGAAATTCAGCTGCCAGAAGAATAAGTTTCATCATGTTTACCCAGCTTGTGACGTCGGTTAATTAGGCAAGGGTTAATTAGACAAGATGGCGGACGGCGAGATTGTCTTTTGTCGAAATTAGTGATGTTGTTTGGCACAAGAGTTATTTTGTTCACTCGGATTACCATCGCAAGACAGTTTGTTAATCAGAAATTAAAAAATGTGTACTTGCTCTTACCCTTTAAATGAATTGAGGCTCTACGGAACTCAATTTCAACAATATGTTAGGAACACTTTTGTTGCCACGACAGTAAACGTATTCTTATAATTTGTAGGTATCCACGAGTTTTTGGACGATATGACAAAGACATTTGCTAACCTAACTGAGTCAGCCACTGACGAGGTCAACAAAGCCCGGGCACTTTTTCTTCATCTTTCAAACATTAACTTGGAAGATGAAATTGGATTAGTTCAAGAGACGTTGAAAATAGCCAAGAATTTATCTCAGAGTGTAGAAGATATTTCGGTTGAGGTACTTATCGAATAATATTTTCCCTACGTATCGGTACGTTGGGGTACGTTTTGGTACATTTGGGTACGTTTGGGTACGTCTAGGTACATTTAGGTACGTCTGGATACACTTTTGGAAACGTTTGGGTACATTTTGGTACGTTGAGATACGTTTAGATACGTTTGGGTACGTTTCGGTACATTAGGGTACTTTTGAGTACGTTTGGGTACTTTTCTATACGTTGTGGTACGTTTGGGTACATTTCGCCACGTTTCGGTACATTTCGGTACGTTATGGTGCGTTTTGGTACATTTGGGTACGTTTGGGTACATTTTGGTACGTTTTGGTAGAGTTTGGTACATTTCGGTTTCCTTGACCTTATTTCGGATATATTTTGTCAGTCCTTGATATGGGGGACGCGCAGTCCATTTATAAGTCGGTACTCGGTATTTAAATACTTAATACCTGATATTTAGTTTTTGAAATTTAAAATTTAAAAATTTGACACCACATAATAATTCCTTATTAAAGGTTATGTCTCAAGAAGCTCTGGCACGAGCGTTGGAATTGTCCATGAATGAAGCGATGAAATACTTTACTGAAAACCAGAACGATACGGACCAAGATCACGATGCCTTCATCAACAAGATACGGGGAATTTACGGATCATTTTCGACTGCAACTGAATTGATTGACAATATCAAGGTATGCGCAGTGACATAGAGATGGATGTAACTTTCTCAATTGGATATTTTTTTCTCTTTTTGGTAGTTTTAGTATTTTGTAAATTTGACTTTTTAACTTTGTTTTCCACACTTAGAAAATCAACGAAAAATCAAAGACCTTTATTGAGGAGGCGACTGCAATTCTACAGCTTAGTGACAACGTAGTTTACGAAGCAAAAGAAAATCTAGAAAAAGCGGACGAAATTTATCAAGTAGGTTGCGAGTAGATTACTGCTGGATTTGTTTTGAACGAAAGTTAGAAAATAGCGTTAGAAAATATTTTTTTAATGTTGATTTGTTACTTGTTTGTTTTAAAGAAATACAAAGACATGGTGATTCCTGTTTCTGGAAAACTCGAGATTTCCATGTTACAGTACGACTTCAGGGAAAGCGTGTTCCTTATGAAGATATTACAAGCACGTGATCTTCTGGGTCGAGACTTTCCGAGTGGCCTGTCGGATCCTTACGCCATTATATCGATTATACCAGCGTGGAGGAACCAAGGAAGTCAAAAGTCACGAATTATTAACGGTGTGTTGAACAGGAATTTCTTGATAATCCAACATGCCAATCTGATGTTTATCCACACAGTTCACTAAGAAATAGCGTTGAAATTGCGTGGTCAAATTTCCTATTTTTCTTTAATTTAAGCATAAGTGTAAGGCCGGAATGAAGAAGACAGTACACCAACACGTATACACAAACGAATAAGCAGACGCGCAGAGTCCCCCACAGACGCCACGGACACCCAGAGACAGAAATGCAGGCAGGCAGACAGACAGGCCAGGCAGGCAGACAGGCACACAGGCACACAGACGGACGGGCGGACGGACGGACGGACGGACGGACGGACGGACAGACAGACAGACAGACAGACAGACAGACAGACAGACAGACAGACCGTCCGTTGACAGACAGACAGACAGATAGATAGATAGATCGACAGACAGACAGACAGACAGACAGACAGACAGACAGACAGACAAACAAACAGACAGACAGACAGACAGACAGACGGACGGACGGACGGACGGACAGACGGACAAGCAAACAAGCAAACATGCAAGCAAACAAGCAAACAAACAAACAAACAAACAAACAAACAAACAAACAAGCAAGCAAACAAACAAACAAACGAGCAAACAAGCAAGCAAGCAGACAGACAGGCAGGCAGGCAGGCGGGAACATAATATAAACGTAAGCGCAAATACAAACGCAAGGTTAAAAATAAAGAAAAACACGAGCACAGACACAAGCATAAGTAGAAACATAATGACCAATGAAATGTCGGTGCACTCATGTGAAGTCTTGATATTGCAGCAATAACAATGTTGCTTGTGAATGAATATATTTCACATATAATTCACATGTTTAATCATATGCTGTTGTATATTAATTTTAATTTTTGTCTTTCCAGGAACGATCTCTCCTGTATTTCCGTTCTATGATATTTATCGATTTAACATCAAAGTGGACGAGATACCTCAAACTAAAGTTGTCATTACTTTGTTTGACTATGATGCTGATGGTGTTGACGATTGTCTTGGCGAGGTCGTCATTGACTTGGTTGACGGCGATTTCTTTAACAGAATTGTGACGAAGTGGTTTAACATTCAACCAAGGGTAAGGTTCTTAAACGTTTTTATACGTTCATTTGCTTGTTGTTGAGAGATTAATATAGTTTTGTATGTACGACAGGAAGTAAAACAAAATTGGGGGTATAGAAACAAACAAACAAACAAACAAACAAACAAACAAACAAACAAACAAACAAACGAACGAACGAACGGACGGACGGACGAACGAACGAACAGACAAACAGACAGACAGTTTACTGCCCAGCTTATTAAGAACAAAAAAAAAAAGAAATAAGAATGACCGCTTTTAAGGCCGTCGAGACGTCAGTCACCATTACTACCACTACAACCATCACCACGATCACCACCACTACTACCACCATTAACACCAGCGTCAATACTACCATTACCACCCCTGTCACCGCCACCATTTATCAATACCACCACCGCCGCAAACACCGCCATCACAAGCACCACCACTACAACCATTCGTTTTCAAGGTTTCACCAAACTAGACGAGAAATACTCGCACGCGTGTATTAATACGCTTCTAAGTTCAAACTATTTACTTTATAGTAAAATTTTAGATTCGATTCCTGTCTGAAGCTCGGAAACATCTTCTGCGTATGTGAGGCAACGTTTGTCAGTAAAATTGAATGTTCTTTTCTATTTATTTATTTTAGGGAGCAGCTGGATTAAATTCTGGAGACTTTGACGCTAATGGTATCAGTTTACGTGGCATGACTACTTTATTACAAATACAGATTGAACAACTTCAACCTACTCTGACTTTCGCTGAAAGCAAATTGGCGGAAGCTAAAGTCAATGTGACTAACCTTAGACATATGGTGGACGCGTTGAATGGGTTAGCATCTTGTTTTATCAAAATATATTACTTTATTATATAAGTATTGTGACTTTCATGTAAAACGTCATTTATTTAATCACAGTAAGTATTACGATTATTTAGTTTATTACGTAATATATCATACACTCGGAGGAGTGTTTCATCAGGATATCCAAACACTGAGACGGTTAGGGTTAGGGTTAGGGTTACTTCTCATATTCATGAATAATTCATGAGCTAATTAACCAATAATAAAGGCCCATTTGATCACGAGATGGCATTTGGATATCCCACTGAAACACCCTCAACTACAAAGTAATTCAATAGATTTTTTCTGCATGCGTAATTAAGATATTTGATATGAAAGTCACTAGTGATCTTCCTCAAATATCTTAATTACGCATGCAAAATCATAGTCATCCCAACAAAAATTCACTCAAAATTGCTGTTATTTATTGATTCACTTCTTGTCGTCTACAACAAATGTAATATTACATCCACTAAATACACACTTCTCAAGATTAATACCACGACCAGTATACACACTTTTCTCGCGAGAACTATCTCCAGTTCGGACTCATTTGAGAAGTCATATGAACAACTCGAGCTCGTGTCCCACCGGGATATCCAAACACTCGAAAACAATTAACAAAAACACTCGCGCTCGTGTTTTCATACATTGTTTTCTCGTGTTTGGACACCCCGGTGAAACACTCCTCCTCGTGTATGATATATTACGTAAAAGTTTGTTTAATTTATGTAATTTCTTCCTCCGATTTCCAAACCACAGACACGGTACTGATTTCCTTTGTGTTTTCCTCATGAATTATTAATGAGTTTGAGATGATTATCTAATCACTGCAGCAAACGCTCATGGGGTCGTGAGATCTAAGCATTGATTTTGCCGAGGGAGGGAAACTGGAGCACCCAGCAAAAAAAATTCTCGATGAGCAGATCTGCTCTTGGGGTAAATGCTTTTCAATAAATTATGTTTATAAAAAAAACCCAACAAAAAATCAAAAAAAACTCTCGAGGCACAGGAGAGAACCAACAACTCTATATACTCATTGTTTGTTTTTTTCTAGATCATTACAGGAAGCCATTTTGTACACAAGAAAACCAACGGAAAGTATTAGTCGATACGAAACTGTGTCCAAGATGATCAGCGACGTAATGAACCAGGCAAACGAAACTAAACTGGCCGTGAATAATCTGATGGACTTTGTAAGTACTTTGTAATAAAATTATATATAATGCAAAAAATGGAAAGAGAAGAAGAGATATGAATTAACATGCGACAACTATTTAATTTTAACGATTTGGAAATCGCAAAAATATGGAATCGCGAAAATGATCTGTCCCACGAATTTTAACTCACGAAATGTATTCTATTTTTCACTATGTAATATTTAAAACACGAGCAGGAGTGTTTTATCAGATTTAAAACCAAGAGGGCGCAGCCCGAGTGTTTTAGATCTGATAAAACACGTGATGCGAGTGTTTTGAATGGCTTCAAAAACGATTCGTTATTGGATGTTATGTTCATTAGTATTCTTTATATAAAATTGTATATTCATTAGTATTCTTTATATAAAATTGTATGTTCATTAGTATTCTTTCTGACGTCAAGAAGTTTTATCAGGTATAAAACCACGGACATGGTACTGATTTCCTTTGTGTTTTCTCATGAATTATTAATGAGTTTTTGAAGTGCTTATAAGAAATCGGGGGAAGTTAATATATGGCCTATCCCATTTGAAGAATATTAATTTAGTCTGAAGTTATTTTCCTCTGTAGTTCACCCAAGTTTTAATAATTTTTTTAAACGAATTTGTTCCAGTGCAGGTTTTTATAACACTGTATACGGACTCGATTTTCTGTTTCTGACTGGCGTGTTCATTATTCTCGTTCTGTTTAGCTCAGTCAAAAGTCCGTTGAATCGATCAACGCTGACTTCGAAATGGCGTATAACAAAATTCAAGAATTTCATCAAGCAACATTACTTCGAAATCTAAGTAAGTGGAATTATTTAATAGATTAGATTACTATAAACATTTTGTGTTTTTAAACTCATCCCTCGGTTTTCTTAAAGGGTATTGGTAATAAAAATTAAATTTGTCTCTTTTGAAAGAACTCGCCAAATGGTATAAGAAGACCTTTTGTAATTTTTCTGTATCTTTCTTGTGTTTTGAAATATTTCGACCAAAGACAGCGTGCTGTCCGCCATCTTGTTGTAATATTGGGTCTAATTAACTGAAATTGGTGACATCACAAGCAGGGTAAACCTGATGAAACTACTCCGTGGGTGCCCAAATTTCCACGGAAGGCTTTTTAAATGTTGTGGGTCAATTTAAAATGGAAATAGCGCAAAAAAAAATCGAGTTTCTAGCTCATAATGTCATAAGGTCGGCAAGATAAAAATTTCACTTTACCCTTACATGCATAATTTTGCATATCGAAAATAATTCCAAGATGGCGGACAGCACGCTGAGTTTGGTCGAAATATTTCCAAAACCAAAACAGATACGGAAAAATTGTAAAAGGTCTTCGTATACCATTTGACGAGTTCTTTCAAATGAGATAAACTTAATTTTTATTGCCAATACTCTTTAACTTGAATGACTTCAATGACTTGACTTAATTCTAGGTTAAATTTCTTCACTTCTTGTGTTGTTTTGGGGTATTTAAAGTTTTTTTATAACAATACGTTTCGTTTATTACAGCTTATCTAGAGAATGCCATTGCTTCTGCAAACCTAACATTTATGTCATCGTTACCACAGTGGAATCTTATCAACCAGTATTTTCCCAAACTCCAATCGAAAACCTTTCAATTCCAGACGGAGTCATTAAAAGGTTTGACATTGACTTTTGACATTTTTTTAAAGTTTTAGTTACTAAACTAAACTAAACTAAACTAAACTAAACTAAACTAAACTAAACTAAACTAAACTAAACTAAACTAACCTTATTTATACTGGATAACTCTATCAGTTATATCTAAACTGTTATCCTCAGAGGTCCAGTAAGGGCCCACTCTCATTGGTCCAGTGTTACTACAGGAGGAAACCGGAGTATCCGGAGGAAACCTGTGGTGTTTGGTAGAATCAAACTGGAAGCACTCTTCTCACATGCGGCCAAGGTGAAATTTTAATCAGATAACTGCACCATGCGGGAATCGAACCCGGTTCGCAGAGGTGAAAGGCACGTGCACTAACCACTGTGCCACCAACACCCCTTTTTGCTATTGCTTTTTGCTATACAAGCTGTCGTAGTTAAACTTTGAGCTCCAGACAGGACTCAAACCCACAAATCCACTCTGGAACTCAGATGGAACGACAGCTTGTAGAGCAAAATCAACTGAAACTTTAAAGTGCCTATGAAGCGAAAATTAGTTTGTCTTATTTGAAAGAACACTTAAAATGACAGAGTAACATCTTTTGCAGTTTCTCGTTTCCTTGCTTCGTTATTGAGATATTTCAGTTTGTTTGAAATGTAAATTAAACATTTTGACGTCACAAGTGCGTAATGACTTACTGGAGAAGGTACGGTAACATATCTTTGCTATTATCAAACATTATCACCAGTGGCGGATTACCTATGGGGCAAAGGGGGCATTTGCCCCCGGCCCCAGATTCTGACCGGCCCATAAAAATGAGTGAATAAAAAAATTATGCAGTTTCTCTTTGAAAGTCCGAACTAGCCTGAGAAAATCACACGCTATCTCAGCCACGGGCCCCCTTCTGTTTGAAAGCGGGAGGGGAGTGGCGCCTGAGGCAGCCTAAGTACGAACTTCCGATGATCCGATCAACCTACGCTTTCAGTTCACCGTACTCCGGGGATGGCTGTCAGTTTGTGACCGGCCCTAAAATATTTTTGCCCCCGGCCCTGGGAACGTTAATCCAGCACTGATAATCACTTGCGAACTTACATGTTTGTTGTTGTGCGAGAAACACACACACATGCTTCCTACGAATTATTTTGGTTTGATAATAGCAACGATATATAACTTTTTCCGATAAGTCATTATGCACATGTGACGTCAAGATGTTTAATTTGCATATCAAACAAACTAAAATATTTCAACAAGGAAGCAAGGAAACGAAAAACTGCAAAAGATGTTATTCTGTCATTTTAAGTGTTCTTTCAATCAAGACAAACTTCGTTTCATAGACACTTTAACAACTTCACGATGAAAAGGCCGTACTAACGTAGAATTACTTTTTTTAACTCGTAATCCTGACTATCGCTCTTTCAGATGCTAGTATCCGCGGGCTTGTTTTCTTTGCTACGAACGTCTCTCACATTTCCTTGGTTGAAATAAGAAGATTAACAAACGAATGTGAAAAGTTAACTGCGAGTATTGATGTAATGACGAGCAAGATAGCGTTGGTGTTGTCAGCTAATGATAATCGCACAAAAATTATCCACGAAGGAATCGAATACAGTAAGTTTTAGACTCCCAAGGAATTCCCCCGGGACCCCCGGGGTATTCTCCCTCGGGACTCCTGAGGAATTCTCCCCGGGAACTCCCGAGGAATTCTCCCCGAGGACTCCCGAGGAATTCTCCCGGAGGCTCCCGAGGAATTCTCCCGGGGACCCCCAGAGGAATTCTCCCCGGGGACCTCAAGGAATTCTCCCCGGGGACTCCCGAGGAATTCTTCCTGAACTCTTTCTGAGGACTCCCGAGGAATTCTCCATGGGGACTATTCCAGAGGAATTCTCCCTGGGGACTCCTGAGGAATTCTCCCTGGGAACTATTCCAGAGGAATTCTCCCTGGGGACTCCTGAGGAATTCTCCCGGGGACCCCCAGAGGAATTCTCCCCGGGGACCCCAAGGAATTCTCCCCGGGGACTCCCGAGGAATTCTTCCTGAACTCTTTCTGAGGACTCCCGAGGAATTCTCCCTGGGACTCCCGAGGAATTCTCCCTGGGGACTATTCCAGAGGAATTCTCCCTGGGGACTCCCTAGGAATTCTCCCGGGGAGCCCCCGAGGAATTCTCGCCACGGACCCCAAGGAATTCTCCCCGGGGACTCCCGAGGAATTCTCCCTGGGGACTCCTGAGGAATTCTCCCTGGGGACTCCTGAGGAATTCTCCCTGGGGATTCCCGAGGAATTTTCCCGGGGGACTCCTGAGGAATTCTCCCTGGGGACTCCCAGGGATGGGAAGGAATTGGAAGGGATGGGATGGATTATATTCAAACTTATCTTTCTCTTTCTTGCACAACAGTTACGAAAGCCGAGTCGAAACTAGTCACCAGTCCGAATCCGAGTGAAAACGTTTTGGCAGCTCTACCAATCAAAGAAAACTTTGACCAAACTCGCGATGGTGTAGCTGAACGTATCTCAGTGCTTGAAGCTAAACTAACTCGTATTATGAATATCTCAAAGGCATTTAACTTTGCTATGAAGTTCTTGGGTAATGGCGCTGTTATGTTTACTCCATCAGAACTGTTTTCCTTGAATACGTTATCGGACAAGATGGTGTTTGATTTTAAAACTAATAGTTCTAGAGGAGGAATGTTCTACGTTATAACGTCCCAGAATGATTTGGTAAGTCTTGTTATTTGCCTATCCCCTAGACTAATTGCTCACCCCCCTAGACTAATTGCTCACCACCCCCTAGACTAATTGCTCACCACCCCCCTAGACTAGTTGCTCACTGGCCCCCTAGACTAGTTGCTCACTACCCCCTAGACTAGTTGCTCACCACCCTTTTCGACTAATTGCTCAGCACCCCCCTCGGGACCACGAGGGATAAAGTTGCACCATTAGCTGCTGGTCTTCGGTGGGCGCTAGAACGTAGGTGAGTGAGACAATGACGGTACAATTTGAAAACGGTACAAAATCATGCCGGTGTGTGAATACAGGCCAAAACGTCTTGCGTTTACACGGTGCCGGTATAATATAATATAATGACGGATTAGCATGTGACTATTCTCTTCCAATGAGAATTGAGAAGACTTTGTGAATACTGCTGACCCGAATACTGTGGTCGTATATATCGTGATTACCGTCATTATCGTTTACACGATACCGGTTAGTGTTCCTTTTTCATTTCATACCGTCAAGGAACCCGTCTTCATTTTGTGCCGTTTTCATGTCGTTTTTGTGCCGGTATCGTGTAAACGCAAGGCCTAAACGGAATGATTTTGTTCCGTTTTCAAATTGTACCGGCATCGTGTAAACGGGGTCGATGTCAAGCAAGGGGTTATTTAACTCAAACAAAAGCCTTAATCCTATACACAAACCTGATCCACTAAAGCTGCTGTTATTATAAGTAATACCATGACTTTCGGGAAATTAGCGATTAAATTTCCCGCAGCCGAGGGAATTACAAATCTTCCCAAGGCAAAGGGGAAATTTAATCGCTAATTTCCCGAAAAGTCATGGTATTAGTTTGTAATATTATGATCGCCGAGGAAAACTTTGAGAATCTTACCAACAGGAAATTTACATGGTTGATCAGAGAAGTTGCATCTAATTTTCCCGTGCATGTTGATAAGGGAAAATATATACAAGCGGGAAATTTAGAAGAAGACAAAGGATTTCTTTGTCTTCTAATTTTCCCTCATCAACATGCACTTGAAAATTAGAAGACAAAGGAAAAATTTCCCTCTTGCATGAGCAATGAGGGAAATACCAGGTTTACATTCCCTCGGAGATCAAAAGAATCCGAGGCGATCATGGTATTACACGATGCAATGTTTCGTGAAACCTGTGCGAGACAGGTTTCAAGACAGATTGCAACGTGTAACACCCTCTCATGAACTTGTGTCGCTTTGCATTGCGAGACGGGTTTCGGCGAAGTAGGATGCACTCCAACTTCGCGCAATGGTTTGTCGGAAACCTGTCTAGCAATGGAAAGCAACAAAGGCTCATAAAACGAGGGGTGTTACACGTTGCAATATGTCTTGAAACCTGTCTGGCAATAGCGTTGCAACACAGGTTTCACAAATCGTTGCATCGTGTAACAGCGGCTTTAATTTAACTGAAAATCGCGTTTGTGTAGTTAAATGCGTGAACACTTCCTGGTTTGACGTCACACAAACCGTCGTTAATTTAGACACTTGGGGAGCACGAGTGGCGTCTACTGTTAGCGCGCTGCCTCTCACCAAAAGTTAAGCCCGGTTAGACGGGGTTATTACTTGGATGGGTGACCGCTTGGGAATGTTGTCGAGCTGGAAACTAATGTGAGTAGAGTTGTAGTTGATCTCTCCTGTGCTTCGAGGGTTTTTCGCTGGGTTCTCTGGTTTTCCTCCCTCCGCAAAACCAACACTTACATCATAGTAGTCATGTTCAATTGGGGCATTTCGCTCTGTTTGACCACCAGTTGCTATATAGGCAATAAAGTCATTAAACTAAACTAAACTAAACTAAGCACTTGTAAAATTAAAGAAGTTCATTGATTTAATAGTGCAGTATAAAGTGTAATCTCGTAGGTATGCGTGCTAAAGTTGACTTTCTTTCTTTTTTGAGTTGACTAGATGTCAAACTATTGGAAAACGGTGGGGTTCAATTTTTCGACGCTTCGATTTACAAGGGGGGTCGCGGGGTCGGAGACATGGATAATAAGAGTGGCTCAAAGACCTTTCGGCTGATCCTGACCCTGGCCCTAATAATGTGGTATAAAGTGTCATGAAAACACCTCCCGATTTTTGTTTAATTTTTGAGTTGACTAAGTGTCAAATTTATTATCAGAAAATGAAATTCAAATTTTCCGTCACCTCGACCCCTCTATATATTGAGAGGTCGAGAATTTGAACTCCGTCATTTTCCGATAGTTTGACATCTAAAAAAGGAAAAAGATCAACTTTAGCACTCAAATCCTACTGGGGCTGTTTTCATGACACTTCATATCACACTTTATTATATGGCTGGGCTTGTTTTCGGGTCATTACGGCAAACGGTGCACGCTGATTGGTTGCTGAGAGGTCCGGAAAAAGCCGTAATGCCCTCTCGGCACTGTGAGAGGGCATTACGTCCTTTTAAATGACCTGCAAGTTTTGGCGGGAAAATTACTGAGTTGATTTGAATGAAAATAAAAGCGAATTAGATATATTCGTTGGAAAATTTTGAACAATAATACGTCCTGAAACATCAGTGTTTCTTTTTATAAAAAACTTCTTATTTAAAAGCGCGAAAAATAAAAGCCTAACAGGTGTAAACATGAAGCGAAACGAACAAGCTCAAAAGTAAGAACTAGGGTGAACAGCGACACCTGATCAAGACAAATAAGAAAACAAACCAAAAGCCATATAATAAAAGGCTTATTAACCTCGTTTTCTTGGTCTGTACGGGAAAGTATTTGCCCTAGCTCGGTCCTTCGTCGCTCGGTCTGTACGAAAATCTCGTGCAAATACTTTCCCGTACAGACCCCGAACTCGGTTAATAAGCCTTTAATAATGTGTTTCTATTGGTAGGTCTATGATTCTCTTGTGGCATTATAAATAAAAATATATTGGAAACAAGAATGACATCAGCTGGTACAGTACATGTTATGTTCTGATTCCCATAATTATTTTTTCTTTACGAAACGCTAGAGTAAAAGTAGCCGTATGTTTATTTCCAATGGACAACTGTGTTCGTCTACTGACTTGGGGCCTGGACCAAACACTCTTTGTCATCCAGAAAGAGTAGACAATGGAGAATGGTACAGAGCCTTCTTTGTGAGGTAGGTATATACGTTGATAATAGTGAAATAAAAGTAGCGTGCTGCGTTGGCAGTGTAGAAACAACAATCGAAATATAGTAAGGTTAGATATACTGCCGAAACAGAGAACGTAGGTATCTAACGTTTCGAGCGAAGGCCCTTCGTCAGAGAGAAACGTGTTCTCCACGTTTCTCTCTGACGAAGGGCCTTCGCTCGAAACGTTCGATTCCTACGTTCTCTGTTTCGGCAGTATATCTAACCTTACTATATTTCGTACGTTGATAATATATTCTTGCTTCAAAATCTTTAAGTTTTTCCGAATTTACCACAGTTTTGAAGATTCTCCTGAAAGAAGGAAACGTTTAAAATGTTTGAAATATCAGGGCCCCTCTATCAATAGCAAGACCCCTCTGGATACCAGCCTTGTAGCTGAATGGGCTACCCTGTCTAAATAAAGTTTATCTGTCTATCTAACAAGCAAATTTTTAAAAAAAATTGAACATTTTTCTGGACGCAGAGGATAGTTTAAAAAAAATGTTGAACATTCCTCTGGTGTAGCAGAATTAGTAAATTTGTACTATATATTGTACCGCATGTACATGTATGCACTGACTGTTGTTAAAGTCGCTTAACTTTTAATTAATTTGTAACCTGACTCTTACCCTGCGAATCAGAGCCCCTTTCCGACCTACGCAGGCTTCGGGGGAAAGTGGGCTCTGCCAAAAAACTCGATCTTCGCCCCAAATTTGGGGCGAGTCAGTCAGGTTTTGAACTGGTCAAACAAGTTCTAGTTTATGAGCACCCGCAAGCAGGAAAATAACAAGTAACACGTTAGAGCCTGGGCCCAAAATAGTATCTTGGCAACCGTTCACGCATGCTCAAAAAGAAATATCGAGTTTGGTGGCAGAGCCCACTTTCCCCCGAAGCCTGCGTAGGTCGGAAAGGGGCTCTGGCTCGCAGCCTTAATCAGTAGCTCAGTGGTTAGAGCGTCTAACCGATCATGAGAAGGTTCCGTTGCAAGTTTGAACCCTGTCTGGCTCTGAGTATTTGAACTTGACGAACGTTTGTTTATTAGACCAAGCTTGTGCATGTACTACTTATACGTAACACACTTAAAGGGCAACCTCGTCCCCAGGGCCATTTGTGGGGGCTGGGCCAAGATGGCGGCCAAGAACAAATGGCCCTGGCACAGGCTGAGCTATCACCACATCTGATTGGTCGAGATAACATTGGATGTTTTACGTATTGTGCAGGCTAGCTCGCGGGCATTTGTTTATAGGGCTCAAATTATATTAAATAAGTGATACCAGAATTGCCGGCTGTTAAAAACAACTTCAAAATGAATGAAAATGTGAGGAAAGCTGGCACACCCGTGAAAACGTTGGAAGAATATGTAATGATGGGTCGTGTCATCTCTGTGCCCTGGCTGCCATACTTCGTTGTATGTCCATGGGACGGCAATTCAGAGTGTTTTCTCAATCGGGCGAACAAAAGACTTGGTGAACAAAGTCAAAATGTATTTTGGCTGCGAAAGGAAAGTACAACACAGGGCAGAATTTACGTGTTTGGCCATTGAGAAGTAGGCTTTTTTCAAACAAGAATTCTCGACTAAACGAAGCCTAAATGTTTATCAAAACGCTGAATTGAATCCACCGAAAATTCACGAAAACAAAGCGGCCCGGCCAGACAACGGCAATCCAGTTTCTTGCGAATTTGGTACAACGGTGAAGCAAATGATAAATACTAAGCATTTACAGATATTTATTAAAAGTCTATTTATTTTAATAATTCGACAATGTATTTGGAAATGAATGTTTTGATTGTTTTCAGTTTGGGTCAGTCAAGCTGAACTAAATATTCAGAAAAAATTGAGCCTGACTAGGCGCGATAAACTTAGTAAAGACTGGGTCCGAGTAAAAAATAAGTCAAAATATGGCTCACTTTTTTTGCAGCCTGTGCCAGGGCCATTTGTTCCCGCCATTTTGTTTTTGGCCGCCATCTTGGCCCAGCAGCCCCCACAAATGGCCCTGGGGACGAGGTTGCTTAAAGGGTATTGGCAATAAAAATTAAATTGATTGATGAAAAAATGTCGCATTTGAAAGAACTCGTCAAATGGTATAAGAAGACCTTTTGTAATTTTTCTGTATCTTTCTTGTGTTTTGAAATATTTCGACCAAAGACAGCGTGCTGTCCGCCATCTTATTGTAAAATTGGGTCTCATTAACTAGGAAATTGGTGACGTCATTAGCAGGGTAAACCTGATGAAACTACTCCGTGGGTGACCAAATTTCCACGGAAGGCTTTTAAAAGGTTGTGGTTCAATTTAAAATGGAAATAGCGCAACAAAATCGAGTTTCTAGCTCATGATATCATAAGGTTGGCATGATAAAAATTTCACTTTACCTTGCTTATGATGTCACATGCATATCGAAATAATTCCAAGATGGCGGACAGCACGCTGATTTTCGTCCAAATATTTCCAAAACCAAAACAGATACGGAAAAATTGTAAAAGGTCTTCTTATACCATTTGACGAGTTCTTTCAAATGAGACAAAATTGCCAATACCCTTTAACGATAACTACATTCTCATATATGCAAACGCTACCACTTAGGAAGCACATATGACTATATGAATTTGCAACCTTAGCTCTCTATCCGAGCTTCAGTAGCTCAATGGTTTCAGCATCTAACCAGTCATTAGAAGATTAATTGTGTATTCGATCCCTGTCTATAAGGCCCTGTTTACATGGAGGTAGGGTAACCCTTTTACAAGGGTTACCCTTTGAAACGCGTCAAAAGATAGCCCTTGTTTACATGGAGTGAGGTTGTCCCTTGTAAACTCTTCTAATACGGTCACCTTGGTTCAGCGTGACCTTTACTATATTTTCGGTTTACATGTTATTGTTGCCGTCATTTGCTTGATATCTTCAAAATATTTCACAAGGCCTGGTGTATAAGAACAGGAAGGGCAGCCACATTGCTAAAATCATTAAGATATTTTGTTCGTATACGCGCTTTTTCCCCTCATTCAAACATAACCCTCCTGTCAGGGTCACCCTAGCAAACGCGTTTACATGGCTTATGCATGTAAACAAAAAGATAGCCCTGCCGCCAGGGTTACCCTAGCAAGCAGATAGGGTAACCCTCCTCCTAGAGTAACCCTCCCTCTCATGTAAAACAAACCTTAAAATAAACAGGAAAATACAATAGAGGAGGGTAACCCTTCTAAGAGGGTAACCCCCCCCCCCCCCCTCCATGTAAACAGGGCCTAAGGCTGAGGCACATTTTCTGAGCATTTTAAACGTCTATACCAAACTTCTGTTCCATTTTAGGTATGGCACTTATTATTCACTTACTGTAATCGGAGAAGATGGGCAGTACACTACTGTTAATACAACCTCGACACAGAACATCAAGGAAACTACTTATAATGACGACACCGTCATCTACTTAGGAGGACTGCCTTCTGGAGTTTTGGTAAGAATTAATTTCTGATGTTAAGAGGTGTCACGTATAGTGTAGGAGGCACGTTTTGGTCGAAATGTCAGTATTTGGGGCTCTGAAATCTATTCTGAGTAATTGAGCTTGACGGACGTCCACCAAAGTCTGTTACATTACACCAAGCTCGCAAACGTACCACATGCACTACATGTATACGTACAACTTATCACGTCAGTATTTCGTCAGTATAAATCTTGACAGTTTATCACCTCTTAACTTTGCTCTGTTTAATTTAGACTGGTGTTGTATCTTATTATGGTTATTACGATGGTGTGATTGACCATTTACAAATCAACACTGACCGACTTCTTTTGTGGAGTTCCCAAAACAAGCACGGCGAGCAACTGTATCATTCCAATCGACGCTTCCTCAAACACCCACCTGGCCCGACCTACGAGGCTAGTTTCTTTGGTACTGGAAGGCTGTATCACAAAATGGGCGAATTTAGCCTAAATCTCTCTAAAATTGTGGTAGAATTCGAGTTTCGTTCGCTTCGTCATTCTGGAGCACTCTTAGAGGTTCAAAATACAACGTATGTCCCTCTGTTTGGTGTTTACCTTCTTGACGGCAGTGTTAAAGTTTTGCTGCGAATGGATCCATGGAGAAGAGTAACGCTGGGCAGCAGAAAGTGAGTTGAGAAATTATGCACGAAAGTATTATATTTTATTTAAGTACTTATGCAACGAAATTTCACCCCACTTTTTTATGATTCAATCAATCAATCAATCAATCAATCAATCAATCAATCAATCAATCAATCAATCAATCAATCAATCAATCAATCAATCAAATTTTATTCACCAGCATAAAATATATACAAGTTATAAAGAAGAACACATACAACTGGCAAGGTAGCCCAAAAAAGAAACCAACAGGCTTATTAGGATTTGGGCTCCTTTATTACATAATTTAAAATATTAATAACAGAATGTGATAGCGACAAGAAAGATTTTAGACAAGAAAATAAATACTTTCCTACGGTACGTAGTGTAGTAGGAAAGTGTATTCATTATGGCACTAGCTGTATTCCCAAGAGGATGCTGCGGCAGACCCCGTGGTCAGAAGAGCACTTATATATAAAGAGCAGTACCACGTTGCAGAAGTCACTCGGTTAACAGTGTTGGTCGTCAAACTTGTATTTTAATTTGGTCTATTTCTGTACATAGTTTGTTTTTTATATATTATTTCTTTGTATATTACTGCATGTTCGCTCTGTTCGGGGAGCAGCGCTGGTTATCTCGGTCCCGACCCAGATTTCCTTTCAAGTTTTTCCCAGATGTGGGTTTTTTATCAGACAGGTTTTTTCTGGCCTTCCTGATGCCAGCCAATTTGTGTAATAATGCATAGCTAACTGTGTTTCCAGTTCTTCACCTATCTTGCAGTATACTTGTATATTTTGTCACTAGCTGTTTCTGCATGTATGTCGCGCTTGTTTGTTTCTTTGTATATAGTTTTCATGCATGCCACCATTCATGTAATCTATCA
>JAWNZC010000140.1:1930000-2081700 GCA_035771165.1 Paragorgia papillata
GGTTGCGATATCAATTCACTTCTGCAACGGGACAAGTAACTATTGAAACTACTCGACAATATGCTTTGGATGGACTTTGGAACAAGGTAGGTCTTTAAAACAGTGGTTAAACGCTTAACCTGTGACTCCTCCGAGACATCTTCTCTTGACGAGTAAAATAATTTGGCGTTAGACAAAGTAAAAAGCAATCTCGCTCCCAGAGCCCACGTTCCCCACCCGGAAACGAGAGACTCTGGGATAATCCGTTTCATACCGTTACGTTATTGGCTGAATAGTGAGCATGAGTTGGTCTGAAGTGACCGGAAGTAGACTTAATAAAACCAAAATAACAAAGATGTCGAACGACAAGACTCCAGTGAAGACGTTGCCGCGATCGATATCTTCGCCGTATGTGTGTAGATGCTGTAATTCGAGCTTCGCCAGCATCCCCATTGACTTGTTTGGGGAAAAGTCAAACAAGGAGAACATACTATCCAGATTCCGCTCGGATATTTACGCATGCGTATCTCAACCGGAATAACAAGAATCCTGTGATTTGAAACGGATTATCCCAGAGTCTCTCGTTTCCCGGGTGATGAACGTGGGCTCTGGGAACGAGATTGAGTAAAAAGGTGAAGTAGTCCCACAACAACAATGCGAGTGAAAGGGTCAAAGGGTAATCAACAGCGTGTTTAACTCTTTCATGCATGGCTTTCCGAGATAAAGATAAAGTTGTTCTACAACAACAATGCGCATGGAAGGGTTAAGCAGTCAAATACTTAAATATTTAAACAATCCGTTAAATATTCCGAACCTTAAGCTGGCAAATACTTAGTATATGATTTTCAACTTGGAGTTAGTACATTCTCAGTCACTTCTTCCTATACAAGCTGTCGTAAGTTGTTAGTACTCAAAGACATTCTTAAGTACTGTAGACAACCTCGTTCTGTCATTTGAGTTCTAGTGGCTCAATGGTTATCTTACAGTGTGGCTACTAGCATTCGGAAGGTTTCGGGTTCGAGTCCCGTCCAGAACTCAGTATTTCTGACTCTTAATTATAACCACAGTTTGTACAGCAAGAACTAAGAAAACTTTACAAATCCTGATCATCGTCAATATTGCTATCATTATCTCCATTACACTAATCATCACTATAACATTCTTAATGAGAAAGGCTGATATTATGAGTCTGGAAAGTTGCGAGATATGGTTTTGGCGTCGCATGGAAAGGAAAAGTTGGAGTGGTCGGACAGGGAGAGAGTAAGCAATGAAGAGGTTCTAAAAAGAGTAGGCGCGAGGAGAGATTGATTATTGGCACTATTAGAAAGCGACAGACAAAGTGGATAGGGCACATCCTACTGGGGGAACAGGAGGGAAACAGGAGCTATGCTGGATCACCCCCAGGATGGAAGATCATATGACCTGCTGAAATGTCTTGTGAAGGATAGGGACACCTGGAGGATAAATTAAATATTAAACTAAAGTAACGAATAGAAAATGTCACTAACTCTATGAACACGAATCTGCCCAATGGACATGCAGATCACTTTCACACAATTCAGTTGATATCGTTTTCGAGCGCCTCTTTCTACATTTTAGGTTTACTTGTTACGTATATACCAATTCGGAGCGATTGTGATCCCCCAGACTAAAGAGTATCACAATAATCGCCATTTAAACTCAGCATCAATGATAACTATCACCTCACCTTTATACATCGGTGGATTACCGAGTCACGTTACTGCTCCAAGTTTGATGAACAGAAACCATGGATTTGTTGGATGTTTGAGAAACTTTGAAATCTCGTCCTCACAAGAAGACGTTGGCTTTGATATGGTTCATCCTGATCTTAAAGGCTCCTCCATTGGACAGTGTTACAACCAGTTGGAACCAGGTGCTTATTTCAATGGAAATGCTTGGATGAAATTTCGTAAGTATCCGTAGTAAAGATTTAGTATATTACATGGTTCTTCAAAAACTTAGTTCTTTAACATAAAGAAAAATTAAGTTTAAAGTAGATACGCAGTGGAAAGAACTCTTGAATTGATAGGAGATTGGCATTCTGACAGCTCTTCCATATCTCACTTCGTTCTTGGATCCTTAAGATTTGTACCGTATCTTGGTGTTTATGTAATCGATTTTTGTATTTGCTTCAGATAATGTGAGTTTTGCAAAGGATTTCACCATTAGTCTTCGATTTCGAACATATCAACGCTCCGGGCTTTTGTTTGCTTTGGACGCCTCGAAAGGGCGTGGTCTGGTAGTACAACAGAAATTGGGACAGGTCAGTGCATGCACATTAAACAGTTAATAGCTCAATAAATTATTTTGTTTATTACGGCAGACAACGACGACGACAGCAACAAGAGCAACAACAACAGCAGCACCAGCAACAACAACAACAACAACAACAACAACAACAACAACAACAACAACAACAACAACAACAACAACAACAACAAGGAGAGAGACAGATGGGCGGGAAGACGGACGGACAGCAGTAGCCTACAAAGCTGGCGGTTTTAATGGTTGGGGCCTTGGCCGTAGCCGGAAGGGCGCCCCGGGGTGCATTAAGGGGTTTCCCGCCTGGCCGCCCTTACCGCGACTCCCACCCCTTAAAACCGCTAGCTAACAGAAGCAGCATTTATTTATAGAATTCTCCTTGTTGTTGTTGTTGTTGTTGTTGTTGTTGTTGTTGTTGTTGTTGTTGTTGTTGTTGTTGTTGTTGTTGTTGTTAATTAATTCACAATAATTGTTTTATTCTAGCTTGTTCTCAACTATGTCAATGCTTCTACAAATGTCGAGTTAACTTGGGGACCTTCGTCTTCAAATGCTTCTAATGTCGAAAACTCGTTCTTAATTTGTCAAATGAATTGGTATGTTGTAAAAATCACAAGAAAAGCCACATCTCTTACAATGATCGTAAATGAAGCTTTTGAAGTCACAGAAGTGGTTTCTGACATATCAAATCTGACTGGTACTTTGTTCCTAGGACAATTGTCAGGTAAGGATTTTTAATATAACAATAGAGTTGATGTTCGTGGGCATTAATATGTTTTTGGCCCGACTCAGGCTCATTTTAGCCCGAGCCGCAGGCGAGGGTTAAAATTTGTTCTGCGAAGGGCCAAAAACATATTTATGCAAGAACATCAACTGTATCACTATTATAATAATTTAAGTGGGCATTCGGAAGAAAATCAAAGACACTACAGTAAACAGTATCTTGAACAGTGCCGCCATCCCACCGCCGTGTATTTCATCGCAATAAATATTTACATAACTCATAACTTATACACGTAAACCTGGCAGAAAAACGCAACATTTGTCATCAAAACAATCTTTGCTCCAAAGTATTGACAAGAAAAGTATACAATTTCGTACACAACAAACCAATTGTGATTTAGAACAAACTGATAGGCTCAAATCAGCGGGCTAAAATATATTTTAGAATTCTGAATTCTTCATTTAGCCCGCAAAATACACCACAATGCCCGATAAAATTATTATAATAAACTATAGACATACGCAAAAAAAAGATAAACTGCATGCTGTATTTATTGGTCCAGATGTGTCAGGTCTAGACGTGTATCAAGCTCAAATACTCAGAAAGTATTTCTGAGCCCCAGACAGGGTCCGGGATATGATCGAACCTGTAACTTTGTTATGCCTTTTAGACGCTCTACAAACCAACCATTGAATTTCAACCTATAGCTCTTCAACCGAGCCTCAGTAGCTCAAGTAGCTCAGAGCGTCTAACGGTCATCAGAAGGTTGTAGGTTCGAACCCTGTCTGGGGCTCAGAAATATTCAGTGGCGGATTACCTATGGGGCAAAGGGGGCATTTCCCCCCGGCCCCCTATGCGGCAAAGGGGGCATTTGCCCCCGGCCCCAGATTCTGACCGGCCCCAAAAAATGAGTGATCTGAATAGAAAATTATGCAGTTTCTCTTTGAAAGTCTTTTAATCCGAAAATATAACCCATCGCTTGACGCAAACCTTTGTGTTTCCTTCGTACATCCTCTCACGCATCAATATCCTGTGCATGAATAGCCTGTAAGATTATGCACTAAATTTTGTCACATCCTTGTAAAAAAATGAATAAAATAATCATTCCTTCTCTGACGATGTTGCGCGAAACAACGAAATATTAGATGTTTAGTTTCGGCATTTTAGCAGCGGTATGACTTTTGTTTTGAAATGGGTCCGTGACCGTGAGCGTAAACACCGTTGATGAAAACATGTTTTGTCCCAGCGTCAAATTTAAACGGTTTTTGTGACCGGCCCTAAAATATTTGTGCCCCCGGCCCTGGGAAGTTAAAGTTAATCCGGCACTGGAAATATGTGAGCTTGACAAACGTTCACCAAACGTCTCGGTTATATTACACCAAACGCACACTCGTCCCACATGCACTGCATGTATACGTACAAGTAACCATATGATGAGTAGTACGTGACTGATATATACACACTGTGATGCCATGAGGCCCGGTTCAAACGTCACTCTTCTCATGGGCAGAACCTAATACAAGCATTAAGTGCGGCAGAAGAGCGACGTTTGAATCAATCAAGCGCGGCAGATTGTATTAGGAACGACAGATTGTATTTGGAGCGGCAAGGCCTGTCGCATTATGCGACGTTGGAACGACTCTGATTCAAACGTCGAACGTCTCATGTGCCGAACCTAATGCATAAATTATTTTACCTTAAAATTCGGGCTGAACAAGAACTGAGCATGTGCAGACGTACGAGAATGTGGTAGAATCGTAGGACAAATGCTTTATATGAAATTTCTAACAACACACGTACATGATATCTCTCAATAATATGTTTAAGAAGTTATTAGCCATCTTCTTCCATGCCTATGTGACAAGTAGAATACGTGAGTCGAATCTAATAAATTGTATTAGGTTCGGCGCATGAGAAGAGCGACATTTGAACCGGGCCTCATGAGTATCTCCATTATTTTCTATTGTCCAGTTTTTTATGTGTACGAGTGTTTGAAGAGCGTTTGCTTTATAATGATTCATATTTTATTTTCAGTTTGGGCTAATTTATTTTCAAGGTTATTAATTATACGAGTCTTGTTACGTTTATCTTGTTTTTCTTTTGTCTGTAGAAAGCGAGCTGACGATTGGTTCATCGCCTTTCTACGGTTGTCTTAAAGAATTGATTTTGGATGGTGTCTTGATTGACTTATCACGTCCATCGTCTCAGGCCAGTACACAGCTTTCCTGTCCTGTTGACTCAGAATTATGAGTCGAAACATGGACGATGTGAATACGAAGTCTTAAAAGCAGGGCCGGATTAACGGTCTGTTGGGCCTGGAGCTGCAAGAGACAACAGGGCCTATATACGGTAGAGTGTTTTCATATGACGTCATCAAAATTATAAAATACAAAAAGCTAAAAAGATGAGTAAAATACTAAAACGTAATTCAGGCTTGAAAGGGTTAAGAATCTCAGTACACGTAAAACAGGCTATTCGTGACATCACAATTTTCAACTAAGGTTTCAACTTTCAACCATTTTGCAAATTGAGTGAAATGCGATTTAACTGACCAATCAAAGGGCTAAAAACGCCTCACGTGACTATTAGTTCCTTATCTTCTTACAATCCATGTTTATACTAGTTGATATTTATAATTATAACTATAGTTGATATGCTGATGAGTATTTGTATTTTGACTGTAAATATTTTGTGTTGTGTAGTGTGATGAATATTATAATTTATTTGAACAATTGCGTGATTATTCGTTGCGTGTTCACAATATATAATAATTTTGTGACATTATAAGTCGCGTTGGACTCAAAAACACAAACAACAAGTTTGGTAAGCACTCACTTTATCTCTCCTTTATTACATTACCGTGTTGATGGTGTGTATTATTAATTTTGTTCTAACTATTTACTTAAATCACATCGACTCCCAACCCCAAATCCCTGCTGATGAGACCACCATAGAAGGTCGAAACGCGTCCAGGGTTGTGTCCTAAGATCCTGATTGCACTATACTACACGTTACAAATCCTCTGTTATTCTTTTTCTGATGTTTTTTCATGGTTCCTAAACAGTAATTTTACACGGCATGTCCAACAGCGTGTTCCATGTCGCCTTTCATATGCAACATAGCCGGAGGCTAATTGCGCTCTTCATTCAAATTCTCCCTGGAGTTTTGGTCGCGTATTATTGTGAAACGAATGTGATTCCCATATAACTACACATAAACCTTTATAAAAAATGTCATATGTCATGTATCTTTACTAATTATGGGATTCCCCTTTTTGATTACTCAGATAAAAATAAAATACCAAAGTCCTCGTTTTGAACGAAGACTTTCTTGAAAATAATAAAATGTGCCATTAAAAACATGTTGAAAATTAGTTACGATTTTTCTTTAAAGTGTTATCAGAACGCGGGAAATGCCATTTTTAGAGACCCAAATTTCAAAAATTTCCGGGGAGTATGCCCCCAGACCCCCCTAGATTGTGTGTTTGACTGAGGTATAAATTTTCCTAGATCCGCCCCCGATAAGCGCCTGCAGTGGGAATGTGTACAGCAGTATGCACCCATCAAACTATGCACCGATGACACGAATAATGAATCAATCGATCGAACTGATCAGGGGTGCTAACAATCTCGAGCCCATAGTCACCCCCTTTTGGGGTGACTATGGGCTCGAGATTGGGGTGTTAACGTTACGTTACATATACGGGCGCGTTACAAATACGGGTGTTACACATACGGGCTGAGGGTCACAACGGGAACACTAAGGACTGCGAAAGGTCCCCTTATGTTATATACAACATACAGCAAGTGCATAAAGCCCGTATATGCAACCTCGACGAGATGTAATAATATGTGTATTAAGAAAAGAATATTGATTTAAGAGCAAAAAATGTTGGCTAGAAATTAAAAAGATTGTTGATTTTCAGCCATCATCATCCGTAGTAGATATAAGATTACTGATTATCTTTGGCTGGCAGACTTGGGATGATATGAAAAGGATTAGGCAAGGGTTAGCCGGGCAAGTTTCCTCATCAAATTTATCAGGCAATAAGAAAATAATGACACAATAAGAAACTGCAAAATGTGTTTTATATTGCTTGGTAATGACAAGGATTGTAAAAGCCAAACTTCTTAATGCTTTTACAGTTTGACACTGTCATGAAGCCTAATTTTTGTAGCCTGATGAGCATGCAATCCACTCGTATAAAGATCAGTGCGCATGGGTATAATTTATACCACTGTAGGTTAAATCTATAATAAATTTACTGCATGGATATGTGGTACATTTTCTTGAACGTAACGGACTTAATTATTACACCTCAAAAACACACATAATTATACCATTAAATAACTATGCAATTGTCTTTGATAAAGCTGCACAAAATTGGAGCATGTTTGGAGCCATGTGAACTCTGTATATATTACGGACTCTAGTTAAACATACCAGTCTGTACAGACTATATGTTATACATATACGGGCTCTATGTTACATATACGGATGTCATATCACGGTTGGTCACATATACGGGCTCTGTGTGACATATACGGGCTCTATGTTACATATAAGGGCTGTATGTTACATACACGGGCTGTATGTTACATATACGGGCTGTATGTTACATATAATGTTACATATACGGGTTGTATGTTACATATACGGACTCTATATTAAGGGCTCTATGTTACATATATAACTGTCAATTGTGTCACGTCCTACGCTACGAGAGGGTTTTCTGCATATTCGTATTTGAAAAATGGAAAATACAAGTTTGAGAGTCCAAAACACGTGATTAAACAATTCGGGAAAAGAATAAAACTAAATGTTATGCATAGTTAAACAGTCTGACAATAAAAAACTGTTACCAAATAAATAGCAACAGTTGTTGCTATGGCAACAATGACGTTTCAAAATGGCTGCCAATTACCCTTCAAACTAATTTAATTCGAAAAAAACTTTTTTTAAATCGGCCTATTGGTTACTCGTACTTCAACAAAAGTTTTAATGAAAAAAAAATTGGGGGTCACCAAAGTTTTTTTCGAATTAAATTAGTTTGAAGGGTAATTGGCAGTCATTTTGAAACGTCATTGTTGCCATAGCAACAACTGTTGCTATTTATTTGGTAACAGTTTTGGATTGTCAGACTGTTTAACTATGCATAACATTTAGTTTTAGGTATTTTCCGAATTGTTTATGCACGTGTTTTGTTTGGACTCTCAAACTTGTATTTTCCATTTTTCAAGAAACTGTGTGGAGCCACCTTAAGGGGATATTTCACCCTTTCATACGACCGTGTCCTCTGTGTTCCCGTTGTGACCCTCGGTCAGTAAATGTAACGTGCCCGTACAGTTCGATCATATGACGTGTATTTACGTTAAAGAACTATGTTTTAGTGGCTCATTCTTGGCAAATCTTCTTGAAAGAAACGCTCATTTTCTCCCAAACTGATGGACAGTTATTGAGAAACAAGACTTTATAAATATATACATTATTTTGTGGTTGACAAGTCCGCGATCTCTCCCAGATGATAGATAACAGACTGTTCACGTCGCCTGGAATTCGACCCTACTGTTTATCAAATGGTAGAGCACACTTGTTTGGGTCAACGATAGTATGAGAAAGACTAAAGTTGCGTATAATCCAAGCGTTTTAAATAAGCTAGAAGGAAGAGATATTAATGGAGCGACGCAACAGCAGAACGTCAGAAGTGGTCGTGTGTATGTCTTCGGGAAGGACAGTTCAGCGCAGTTGTGCATTGATGATGACGAAGAGGACGATACTCTGTTTGAAATGGTTAAAATTCGACCACGAAAAGGCAAGAAAGAGACATGTAGCGAAGAGAAAAGTACGGATGAGTCTATTAGGAGAGTTAGGATTATCGATAGGCAAGTTTTTCCAAGCGATACGTTGTCGAAGTTTGCCTTGCAGTATGGCTGTACGGTAAGTGATTTGATATAAGCCAGATATATTATAACTGGCTCTCTGTGTATTCAAATTTTAATAATTGAGCAGCTTATAAGTAAACACCATAATTATCTCTTCAATATTAATGCTTGGTGCTTTGGGCTTGTTTCCTGGGGATTTAGATTTTTATTGATAAATTCAACAAAAATTAAATGAATTATTATTAAGTTAATATGTAAATTATTTATAAAATATTTTGAAAATCTAAATACTGTACAGCCAGGGTGAATTTCAGAATTCTCTGCACCAAAGATTTTCAAACATTTATTATTTGTGCGCCAAAAAACTAGAAAGCTTGCACCAAAAAACACTGCACCATAATTATCTGCTTGTCAACCTGCGCCAAAAACGTGCTCCAAATTTTTGGATGTAAATGCTCTGCACCAAAGATCTTGGTCAAATACCCCCTCAAATTCAGTTTGGCTGTACAGTAGGTCTACAGAGTGACTGATGCATTTGATTGGCTGCTACTGTAGGTAGTTCAAATCGAATCTGTGATTTATAATGTATAATGAACTTTTGAACAAACTTTCAAACAATAGCATCCTTATAGGTCTATTTAAACATACACCCTGCCCCCCCCCCCCCCTCCCCATACACACACACATACACACACACTAGGGGAGTCATACATGAATGACTAGGTTAGATAATTTAAGTATATGCCTCCCCTTCTATGTGGTGGTGCAAGGGGGGAACAGAACTCCTGGAAGGTGGGTAGCCTGTGCAGCCAGCACTGGGTTATCGGGGAAGGGGAGCACCTGCCAGTGCCTATTGTTATTTTTCGTGGCACCAATTAAAACGGTGTATTTTTGGAAGTTGTCAATTTAAAAAACCTGAGCTAAATAGCTTAATTTGGAAGTTGATAAAATATTTACTCTGTTTAAAAAACACATACAGTATATATCTAGAATTAACTAAAATAGTACAGTTATGAATGAGTATGTGTATCAAAGTGCATTCGTGATTCAGGAATTTGTGTGGTACATGTGCTGTATGAGTGTCTGGCAACATTATATTATTCTGCTGTTGCTATATGTTGGCTGGTTTGCAAACAATTTATGTTGAGTGGGCTACAGAAAGCTCAGACAGATTATTTTCGTAGTTATAAAACATGAGTATGTAACAACAATCAATAATATAATCATAATAAACATCCCACAACGTTCGCACACATGTATAGTCGCATATCAATAATAGTTGAATTTAATAGTGAATTTTATTTTTCACTGACAACTGGCACTGATGGCCAATGCAGCCGGAGAAGTACACCTGAGTAGACCCCACTGATTTGAATCAAAGCGATTGTAAGAAATTCTAAATGATGTTTTTCTCAAGCCAATGGGAGCACGGGTGGTGTGTGCTATTAGGGCGCTGCCTCTCACCAATAGTTAAGCCCGGTTAGATGGGGTTAGTACTTGGATGGGTGACCATCTGGGAATAGCCCCGTTCTCGGGGTGGGGACTCATGTGAGTAGAGTTTAGTTGGTCTCTCCTGTGCTTCGAGGGTTTTTTTGCCGGGTTCTCCGGTTTTCCTCCCGCCGTAAAATCAACACCTATAGGTCTTAGCTGTAAATGGAGGACCCCACCAGCTCTGCTGAAAAACTTATCCTCCTTAAATAAAGAATAAGAAGAAGAATGCATGTCAGACAATTCAGTTACTCACTGTTAAGCTGAAGGGACCAAAGATGTGAAAATCTCATGGTAATTAACTGTTGGGAAACCAGCGAATAAACATTTTCCTTTGGATGCACATACAGCGGCTGCCTTTATGGCCACTCTCTTCTCAATCTCAGTTTATTTTGAACTTGCTTCCTTCTACTATGCAAGGCACATTTTTGCAACACTCCTCAAACTCTTCGCCAACGTCTGCAGTGGAAATTCAAACTCTCTTTGATTGATAGGTCATTAGCATTCGCCGGTGAACGCTATACATGAAAAATACAACAATGGGGGCCAGCAGGCGCTCCTTTTACTGTCGTCCATTGTACTTTTCAACATTGAACATTTCAACATTTCAACATTGAACATTTCAACATTTCAACATTGAACATTTCAACATTGAACTTTTCAACATTGAACATTTCAACATTGAACTTTTCAACATTGAACTTTTCAACATTGAACTTTTCAACATTGAACTTTTCAACATTGAACATTTCAACATTGAACTTCTCAACATTGAATTTTTCAACGTGCAACTTTTCAATACTGTATGTAACTTTTCAATATGCAACTTTTAAACATGCAACTTTTCAACATTGAACTTTTCAACATGCAACTTTTCAACATTGATTGGTTTGGTTTTTACTGTATGTGTAGATGTTTGACTGAGCTATATTGCCTCATTTCATAGGTAGCAGAGCTAAAGAAGGTAAATAATCTTTACAATGAACAGGACTTCCATGCATTAAAACACATCAAGATACCTATTCAACCTCACAGTTTATTGACTGAACGAGCAGAGGAAGAGAAACGACGTGAAAATGCTTTTAATGATCGCGAAGATGGCCAACATTCATCAAGACATTCTAGTCAAGGCAATAATTCAGATTCAGATTATGATAATATAGAAGAAAGTAGTTCAAGTAATAGACAACATATTAGGACAGTTAGTATAAGTGCGAACGTCAAAGATGCTGAAAAATTTCTGAAAAAAATGGATGATGATATTCAGAAAATTTGCCAGTCAGTATCACTTCAAAAACCTGATCTTAATGATGTTACCAGGACATTGACTACGCAGTGTATTCATCCGAGGACGGCAAAGAAAAGTGATTCAGAAGAATTAGGCACTATATGGACAGGGTTTGGATGGAAGGCTGCAGTTATTGCTTTTGTGTTTATTGCAGTAATTTTACCTGTTATATATTTTATATATATTGAAAAAATAAAGTCATAGTATTAGGAAATTTAACCAACTCCCACCATGTCAGGAGATCTTCCCTTATGAGTAAAATCATCCCTTGATGAGTAAAATCATCTGGTGTGAGACAGAGTAAAAAATAAAAAGTGCCAAATGCAGTGCTGTAAAAGTTACATAATTTTTGTAACTAGTTTCAGTTACATAATTAGAAAAGTAACTAGTTACCGATAAAAATTACAATGAAAAGAAAGTAACTAGTTACAGTTACAAAGTAACCCCAAATATTTTGTAACTACCGTAGTTACAAAGTTACATTCCTTTGTCCATGTTACTAGAATCAACAAAGAAATTACTGGTTTTTAGACACCAGTACCATAATTATGTTTTTACAGCTAAATATAGTTGTCACTAAGCAGAAATAGTCAAATTGTATATAATGTATCTTTATTATTATATCAAAACCATTTTTAATCAAGAAAGAATGACATCCTCAACTGAAAATCAGTAACTATAGTCCCATTTTTAAACCAAATATTGTAACTAGTTACAGTTCTTTAAAAAGTAACTATAGTTATAGTTACTTCTGCAAAAAGTAACTAGTTTTATACAATACCCTGGTTGCTACACATGTTTTCATTGTTGTTGGCCATGATCTATTAGAGGACAGACACATGGACACATCAGATCACGTCAGCTGACTTGCTTTTTTTTCTTCATGCCCCAAAATCCAGCAAGAGTTTCGATAAAAACCTTTTAAATTTTTGTATTGTATAAAACAAATAGATTCCATTTTTTGTTGTCTGTTCAGTTATAGATGCACAGAAGACATCACAACGTGGTAAGAACATCAGTGACCCACACAACTGCGTCTCGTGAGCCACTTTTTTGTTCTTACCACGTTGTGACGTCATCTGTGCATCTATAACTGAACAGACAATGGCAAAATGGAATCTATTTGTTAAATAGTTAGTTACTTCTTCAGAAAAAGTAACTAGTTTCAGTTACTTAAAAATGTAACTAGTTACTTGTAATGAAGTTACTCACAACACTGGCCAAATGGCACCTATGGGAATGAAAGGGTTAAATTAAACTTTTCTTTTTCACTCTCTTCTTTTCTTTAACGTTAGTTGAAAACAAATTCGAAAATTCTTTAAAATGTATCCTGCTTTAAAAATAATATTGTTTGAGTACTCCTAATTATCAGTAAATGTAGCCTGAAAATACAGACAACCCTAATCTCGCACCTTACTAAGCACCCAGTAAGGTGGGAGATTAGGGTTGTCTAAATTATCAGTTTATTTTACCAATAACCTACTGGTAGTAACATTTGTCCCAAAGATCTGCTATCTTCACCCATTCCTGCATCAGAGCTGACCAAAAATTGCCCCTTTACGGACCCTTTTGCTCTATTCAATGTCAAATTCATTTAAAGGGAAAACCCCAAGCCAGCCTAGGCTACAATGGATTAACAATGATTGCTGAAATTATGGGACCCATCGAGTATTTTGATAAAATACAAAACAACGGTAACTCTGAAAATCATAATGGTAAACATTTTATTAATGTTTTATTAATTTTTGACCATTTTATCTGCTTAATATGCAGGGGTTGACTGTGGACCCCCCTTAGCAGTTTCCTCCACTTCTCTCTCTCTTGTGCATCCACTCTTTTCAAACCACTCTCCCATACTCCATGTCATCAATCTTCCTCTCAAACCTGCTTGATCTTCACCCAGTTGCCACCTGTGATATATATGTCCCAGCCATCACAACCTTCATTTACTCCATCTAACTAAGACCAGACAATTTTACTTGATAAAGGGAGAACCCTTGGACATCCTACTCCTTAAGACTGATGTCACATAATATATACATCTATTAATGCACTTATCAATGTTAAGCCCCAGGGTGGGGGAGCAACCCACGGGATATTGACTGATTGACTTTCTTGACAAGCTTGAGGGATGGGATTTTTGACATGTAAAATGATCTTAATATTATAATTATTTTAGTACTTGATATTTCCCAGGGAGGGGTATTTTGACCAACAAGGCTATTCTACTGCAGGGGAATTTGACGATTTTGCCCCCAAAAAAGTCAATTCCCCGTTGCGCCCCCCCGCGCAACATGTATATCTGTAAACACATTGCCCCCCCCCCCTAACATTGATAGGTGCATAATTACTAATCTATTTACAAGCAAGTTTTCAATGTTAATATTAATTTTTTGAAAAAGTAAATGAATTTGGCATTGCTGTCAACTGCTATAAAGACAAAGTGTTGAAGGCAATAATTGAGGGATTTGAACCCAAATATTATGGCCAATCCAAACACCTCAGTCTCGGAGTCTCCGATTCCGAATACTGCATTTCACATATAATCCATTAGATATTACACACTGTCCTGTTCATACAACTTTAGAAGTCAATACATCTTCCCTTTCTTTCCCAGTCACCATATCGTGTTGGTTCGGGGCCCCGTGGTCCTCCTTTTTCACCAGTTTTTGGGTTGACGTCATTTGGAAAGGCGGCAAAAGGATCTTTGTCCCCCGATGATATTTCTGTCCTATAAGACGTTTCCTCATCCGTTTCAGGAGCTTTATTGCCATTTTGGTCATTATCAATTGATTGTGCAAGTCCTCTTTGGAATAGTCTATAATTTATCCCAGTCGAGAGCCGTAAAACAGATCCAAAGATAAAGTTTCTGCCAATTTTCTTCGAAGTGTTGACGCGGCCATTTTGATTTTTTTGGATCTTCGAAACAACACAGCTTCCCCAAGCTCACCACACTTTTAGATTATAATTTTATATCAGCCCTTTGGTAAAGCAAGAAATCAACACAGAAAGATCAAAGGTCAGCATTTGTTTTAAATTTTGCCTTTATGTAAATAATTTTCGATTTGAATGATTGAAGACCCTGGATAAAGATTAACATTGTTTTTATTCTAGAAGCCTCGTATGTTTATAGTGAGCTTGGGGTAGTGCTGTTGGAGCAGAAAAGTGAGGACTGGGTACAAGTAAATATTTTTGGCGGTAAACTTCAGAAAAAAGAAAATGGCGGACGATGTGGTCGCTGTGGACCGCGCTTTCAACTTTCTTCGCATTTCTTGTCAAATCAAATGGATCACTTAAGGATTAAACGGCACACTGATGTAGTACATTAACTTATATACACGTTAGCTATCATTGGAGCAATGGAAGGAAAGGATATTGCCACGGGTTTGATGTGCAATCCTCTGGATTTGAGAGGAATATTTTACAGTAATCTGTTGTTGTTGGGGTTCGATTTTGAAGCAGAGGAAGCAAATTATCGGATACCATTGAACAGGTAAATATTCAGTAACGTATAGTTTTATTTTATTTAAGGTGAACTATGAGCAATAGCAAGCTTATAGTAAAATATTAGATGCTACATCTAACTACAAACCCTGCATATTTCTGATTGACTGAGCTACTTGCTGTCTATTGGTGATAGACCAGAATTTTTGTATGCTCAGCACCACTGCCGAGTGTACAAAATTTTCAGAATTTTTGCACGCTCAGTACCACTACCAAGTGTACAAAATTTTCAGAATTTTTGTATGTTTGGCACCACTGTCAAGTGTACAAAATGTCAGCACCACTGCCGAACGTACAGAATTTTTGTACGTTCAGCACCACTGCCGAGCGTACAGAATTTTTGTACATTCAGCACCACTGCCAAGTGTACAAAATTTTCAGATTTTTTGTATGCTTGGTGCCACTGCTGAGAAAATGGTTGCACCTTTTTGTCTAGACTAAATCTGCTCATAGACAATCTACTGTATGTTGTTGTTACTGTAATTAATCTTTGTTTATAACTAAAGTGTACTGTATTTTATTATTGTAGGGACATGTTTGCTTTTCCAAATAAAAAAGCAATGGAGATTGTGTGCCACTTCCTGTTTTGCCGTTTAGACCCACAACTAGCATTTCAGGAGTTTAGGTGAGTTTCTTGGTTTGGTAACTATTAAATGTTTAGAGGGAAACTTTGATTATAATTTTTGTTAGTGGTACATCATGTACTGTAATTTTGAAAGTGAAATGGTGGTTAACTGCAGAATATGCGTTGTTTGGAGGTAGGTGGCGTTGGTGCCCAGGCTAGTCAGCAATCTAGCCTTGTTAGCAAGCAAAGTAACTGTAAGCAATTGGGCCATGAGCAAATAGCCAGCAAACTAAGCAATAGCAATTAGGGTAATCAGAGAAGCAATAGGCATTTGCCATGACAACTCTGCCAAGGCAGACCACTGGCATCAGTCACACTGACAAGTCAGTGGAATAACATATACGATCTATAGGATTCTATACTTCGTATCTACACGGTTGGGGAAAGGGTGAAGGGGGAGCACAAGCTGAGCAAAGACGCTACTTGCAGCAAAGCAACAGATGCTCAATGAATCTCGAATGCGCGGGAAACCCCTTAACGTAATTGATGTAAGGGACTCCCCTAGTAAGGGGAACCGCAGGCCAACTACATCAGCAGTTAACTTCGCTTAAATATATATTCCTATATTTAACCACATTAAACTGTTGAGGGTTTTAGTATTGAAGTAGGTACTGATGCTTTTTTTAGCAGAGCTATATGCATCGTACTCTGATGAAGTGTTCTGCTTGAAACATCTGTGCATGTACTTTGTTACTAATTCCCTATTAATGGCAGTTTACCACCTTTTCACTATGGCCTAGTACTGTAGAATGAATCAACTTGAATTCAATCTTGTGGTTATGTATGTTCAGCCATTGGTAATTCAACCACATTAAACTGTGGGATACCACCGAAAAATTTTAATCTCAAACCCTAGTCATTTAGTCAATGACTGGCCATAATCATTAGATAACCAGCCAAAATGTTGTCAGTTTGGTAACAAAAATTACAATAAATTGTCAGTTAACTGCGACATACTGTAGCTGAACATTATTAATTTGAGCCTTGCTGAGTATTTAGTTTGAAGAACATTGATGATTTTTTTATTATTATGGCAAATTATCTGTTTCTAGGGATTGTTGGCCAATACAAGATAAGAAAATGGAACAGCAGTTTCGAAAGTCATGCAATAGCTGGTTGTCTAAAATATATAAGGTACTGTAGGTTTTATTAAATACTGTAGGTAATATTATAAGTGCGTGTTTTAACAAGCATTTTTGAATTGCTCCTACTGTAGGTGCTACAGTACATGTTTAAATAAATTATTATTATTATAATAAAATTAATTATTATTATAAACAAGTTGTAAATGTAAAAACAGGTTGGAGTAATTTTGTATAGACCCTTAGTATTGTAATTTATAGCATATGCATGCCTGCAATATATAATTTATATAACACATCACTCTCTACTCACTTGAAACAACTGTACCCCCCCCCCCCCTACAAGTTTCTCTACGGATTTAAACTTTTCATGAGAACGGTCTTTGAGACCATTGGGGGGGGGCAACCATCCCCCCTCACCCCCCCTTTGGCTACGCACTGAAAATAATCTGGTGTTAGACAGAGTAAAATAATAAAGTACAGAAAATTCTGTATTTGCGTATATAATTCTGTATATGGTCCCAGAGGTTTTACACCCCTAGCTGCTTCCCCTAAAATGCTGAAAGTGGTATCAGAACTAGGCTGTTGCGGTATATCGATAATTATCGGGTTTTTTCAAATATCGGTTATTCGGTATTTTAAATTTGAAAATATCGATATACCGAAAATATCGAAATGTTACCGAAAATATCGAAATCTACGATATCGGTATTTAAGACACGCGAAAACCGATTATCACTGTTTTGTCACTTGATTTTTTGTTGAACTTCTGTTGCCGAAGTTTCGGGACTCTCTTTGCGGCAAATCACGCCACCTATTGTCAAACTATGAGCGCACAATTCAATTCAATTCCCAAAGCGCACATTTCACGGGCTGTCGACTCGACAGTGTCGAGGATAGACCCATCGCAGTCTTTAGAAATTTTTTTCGCATGCGATGAGTCATGGCTAGAATAAATAGAACATGTTTGTGACAGATGCAGTATATACCGACTCAATCGACAATCTCCAGACTTCTTTACTGGCGATGGTGAACAGATGAACGACGACACTGTCACTGAAAAGCCAAACGAGCTTATTTTCGTCAAAGAAGCTCTTTTAAAAGAATGAAATAAAAGTAGCGTGCTGCGTATACAGTGTAGAAATAACAATCGAAATATAGTAACTTAGGTTAGATATACTGCCGAAACAGAGAACGTAGGAATCTAACGTTTCGAGCGAAGGCCCTTCGTCAGTGAGAAACCTCTTTTAAAAGAAGCTGTGTTCGCTTCAAGTGACGTTCCTGAAGACGAGCCATGTCAACCACCGCCACAGAAACGTCAGAAAGTCAAGGAGACACTTGGCTCCCTGACCACCATGCGGAAGTCGTCGCAGATATCATCGCCATCACAGTCGCTGCGCGATCGATTGCAGAAGGAGATGGATAAATACATAAAAATCCAAACAATTGATGGCGATGACGACCCTTTGGTGTGGTGGAAATGTCATGTTCGCGACTTTCCTTTGCTTAGTCAGCTAGCACGGGAAGCTCCGTCTGAGAGACTATTCAGTGCCCAGCTAAAGCCAGACCAAGCAAACATGCTCGTGTTTCTGGCAGAAAACTTGTAAATATATTATATATATATATATCATTGTAAATATATCATTTGTTACATTAAAGCTCGATTCACACTTCGAAAAAGGTGCTTTAATTTCTTTTGTAAAACGTTATTCTTATGATATCCTGGCGTCTGGTGAAAATTAGGCTTAAAATATAGTTAATTTTCATCGCGGAAAAATATCGATATATCGATATTATCGTTTTTTTTCTTTCGATAACCGATATCGGTATTTTTTCAATACCGCAACAGCCTAATCAGAACATCTGGTTGAAGACACTATAATTTCCTTGGACGCTCCGAGCCAATAAAGTCACTAAGATCAAATTAATTTTGACCCAATTTGGGGGAAGGCAAATCTGTTAGGCAAGTGTTTTTATTGGTTGGGCTTTAATTAGATTACTGCAACATGAAAGTGAGATTGGTTGTGTCTAGTTCAACCAGAGGTTGTCTCTATTACCACTTTCAGCCTTTTGGGAAGGGGGAACAAGCAGTGTAGAACCTCTGGGACTAGAGTTAACTGGTACCATGTTCGATGTTTGTTAATAAAACCTACAGTACCTTTAAATAAATCTAAATAATATTCTGATGCGTATCATTCTATGTACAAAATTATGTAATTTAAGGCTTTCATATTACTCTTAAATACTTGCCTCAAAATGCAGGAAATAGTGTTTCAGAGACCCTAGAAATCCAAAATTTTCCAGGGGGCATGCCCCCAGACCACCCTACGAGACCGAGGTTCTCACCCCCCCCAATAAAACCCAAGACCCTGGCTACGCCAATGATTATTTTACTCATCAATGAGAGAGCTCCTGGAAAGTTGGGAGTGAAAGGGTTACTTAACCTATCTCTTTAACCCTTTCACTCCTAAATACGGAATTTTCCATACTTATTATTTTACTCTGTCTAATGCCAGATTATTTTATGCTGTCTAACACCCGCAGAGCTCCTGGAAAGTTGGAAGTGAAAGGGTTAAAGCATGTAGACTTGTTTATACTTAATATGAATCTTCAACTGTATTTTTTAGGAGGAACAAGACTCTAACTTGCCAAGAATTGTACCATCACTCTTTCTGTCTCCTGGAGGTACAGTACATCTACTGCACTGGCAGATCTGGGAGGGAGGAGCTAGGGGTGTGGCTGTCCTCTATTTGCAAGTGGGTTGTGCCCTCATGGTTCACAAAGTGTACCCTCAATGCAGGAAGAAGTCTGTTGGACTGTCAAAATTGCTATCAAAATGCAGGAAATCTCATTTCTGAGACCCTAAAGTCAAATAATTTTTTTGGGTAATGTGTGTCCAGACCCTCCTGAATGGCATCTATTTGAGTACTCCCACCCCAATCTGAAATGTGTAGTTCCAGAAAATATCCTTAACCACACCCCTCCCACACACAGACAAGGCAATTTGTCTAGTACCACCACCCCCCCCCCCCCCCACCCGAGTCCGAATTAGCGCTTCGCAAATCGCAAATTGCGAAGCGATTTTAAAAATTGTGAAAATCTGCGAAGCAATTTTTCTGAAAGCTGCGAAGCTCATTTAGCGATGCTGTTTTGTATTTTTATATATTTCACCAAATCGCTGTGTCACGCGCGTCACCAAATCCTCAGGCTGGATATACACAGGAAGTCTTGCCTTTGAGTTTCGGCAAGTTTCGGCTTTGCAGCTGTCATCTCGCATGTCAAAAAATACCACACTTCAAACGTGATAACACCATTTCATGGTTTGGTCATTCGGCTCGCTGGTTAAAGCTGTATAGCTTGCGTCTCAGGTGTATATCCGATATGACTAAACGTGAAAAGTAGGAATGTGATTTGAACGTTACCTTAATAAAAGGTTTTAGTGGAGATGGTAAAAAGGTTAAGAGAAATTAAGATGTTCTGAATGCGAGGAATTTTCGACAATAATTCAATCAATCGCTGGATATTTAGACGCTTGGAGACAAGTTTAAATCCCGAATTGTATATGAATCGGCGATAGGAAGAGGTTTAAAGAAGATGGCAGAGATCGACAGAAACGTTATGGTTACTCGGTTCAGGACCTTTTTCGATGACGCCTGCGATCGCACGCTCACACGCCGGCACATGCGCACACCAACTAAACGTGCTATTTTTAGTAATGTCGTATCTCACAACGTAAAGCCGGTTTTCCACTGGCAAATTTTGTCGCGCGAGGCGACATTTCTATTGTCAAAATTGAATAGATTGGAATAGATTTCTAATTAGTTCCCCTCGAGAGCTTATAAAGCCGGTTTTCCACTAGGCGATTTTTTTCGCGCGAAGCGACTTTTTCTTTTGTCTCATGAGCTCTGAGCTGGAACTAATCAGAAATCTATTGAATTCGAACAAAAGAAAGTCGCTTCGCGCGAAAAAAAATCGCCTAGTGGAAAACCGGCTTAAGACAAAAGAAAAAGGTCGCTTCGCGCGACAAAATTCGCCAGTGGAAAACCGGCTTATAACGTAAGATCTCACAACGTAACGTAAAGTTTCACAGCGTAACGTAAGATCTCACAACGAAACGTAAGGTTTCACAACGCCGTAACGTAATATCTCACAACGTAACGTAAGGTTTCACAACGTCGTAACGTAAGATCTCACAACGAAACGTAAGGTTTCACAACGCCGTAACGTAAGATCTCACAACGTAACGTAAGGTTTCACAACGTAACGTAAGATCTCACAACGAAACGTAAGGTTTCACAACGCCGTAACGTATAGATCTCACAACGTAACGTAAGGTTTCACAACATAACGTATAAGGTCTAACAACGTAACGTCAGATCTCACAATGTAATGCAAGGTCTCACAATGTAAGGTAACGTCTAACAATGTAACGTAAGGTCTCAATGTAATGTAAGGTCTCACAATGCAAGGTAAATTGTTGTTTAGATCAGGATGTCGGCAAATAGTTGGCAAGCTACTCAATAAGCAGAATTCTCACTTTAATATATTCGCCTTATATATTTACTGTACAAAATGGGACGCCATCCTCTAAGGAATATATGTAAATTGGCTTTAAGGCGGTGGCCATTTTGTCATTAATTTCTGGTAATGGTGACGTTCTAAAAATCCATACTCTCAGGGGGCGTAAAATGTGTATTCTGACGAGAGATCTTTCAAAAAAATAATTGCGAAGCTGTTTTTGAGCGCTAATTCGGACCTTGCGGCGCCCCCCCCCCCCCTCGCCAAACACGCATACATGGTTGGATCTCCTCCTGGATGGCACCTATTTGAGTTCTCCCATCCCAATCTAAAATTTGTAGTTCCAGAATTAAATATTCATAACCACCCACCCCCACAGACACACACACAGAGAAGGCAATTTGTCTAATACACCACAGACACACCTCCCTGGATCTTCTAAATAGCACTCAACCAAATGACCGATTACTTGTGGTGACATGTCACCCTTCTCTCCCCAGAAGTGCTTTCTGTGAGGGTGGAACTACACAATCCTAAGATCCACCACTGACCTATTGTTACACAAAAGATGATATTTAATGTAATATTAACAGTTATACAAGTATTATACAGTTAAAGATTGTAATGGAATTATTCTATTTCTTTCATTCCTTTGCATTGTGATTCTGTAGGTGACAGATTTTATGAATTAATGTTTTATTTTTCATCATTTGTTTTACGAAGAGTAATGGCAAGAGACCATGGTGAGTCTACTTATGATCTTTCAAATCTCATTTTGCAAGTACCGGTAATTTACAAGCACAGTACAGTACAGTACATTCTCAAACTCATTAGTAATTCATGAGATAATCAACCAATCACAAGCGTTGAATTCTACCACGTGAAAGCAGCGCTCGAAATAACGCTGGGACGTTGGGGGGTCAGCATGACCGCTCAAGCGTGAATTTGGGGGGGGGGGGGGGGGGGGGGTCAGATACACTTTTTGGGGGTCAACCATTTTCCCCTCTTAATTTGTACATTATACACAAAAGCGTTCATTTCTTGATTTGCACAGAAAGTGAAACAAAAAATATTTGAACACTTTTTTGGTGAGATTTGGGGGAAGTCGAACCGTATGACGGCCTTAAATGCGTAGTAACTATAGTTAGCAGTTACGACTAGACACTGACGGGCTTCTGTATTCAACAATTATCAAGGGAAGCCATTAAATGGCCTTTTAGTGAGTTGTTTGCGACAAAGCGGCACCGCACAAGTTCAGCAAACTTTACGCAAGCATTAATAAATTGACTTAAAACCAACCTTGAGTCCTATATGCATTTGAAGATTTCAGCTGGAATGGTTTATGTTACCCCCTGTGTTTGAACTATAAAAGAGTGCAGGAAAGTGATGACATAAACCTTAGTTCGTTAAAACTTGAGTGGTCAAGTTGACCGCTCGTAAGTGATTTTAGGGGTCAAATCGTGAAAGGGGGGGGGGTCATTGACCCCTGGCCCCCCGTTATTTCGAGCGCTGTGAAAGGACTTGAAATACCAAGGAAGTATTGGGAAGAGGACTAGAAATGTTATTTCCAGTCCAAGAAATTATTTCTAGTCCTAGGACTTGAAATATGACGCCAAGAGCCATGGGAATAGATTTCGAGCACTTCGAAAGCGTTTGTACAACGGCTCGAAGTCTTCTTCGTCGTCCGCCATGCTGACAATTCAACCTCAAACTCGTTTAACAAGGCACGAGTTACCAAAATACGCTTCATTAAAATCAAATCATCAACAAACTCATTCACACAAACGGCTTTTTCATCCATCCACTAATTACTAATACACTAATTAATTGATTTGAGAATACACTAAGTGATTTTGAGAAGTCATCCAATGGCCTCCAATTCGGACTAGACCGGGTTTTCAAGTACTCGGAATTCGTTCCAGTCCGAGGCGAACGAATTCCTCGTACTTGAAAACCCGGTCTAGTCCGAATTGGAGGCCTTTAAATATTACGTACAGTACAGTACAGTACAGAATGGATTATACTACTGTACTGCACTGTACTGTAAGCTGCACTGTACTACACTGTACCGTACTGCACTGCATTGTACTGTACTGCACTGTACTGTAGTTGAGTAGGTGTAATACTGTATAATTGTGCTACATATGTTTTAAAACTGATTCTATATGTATTGTGTGTGTGTGTGTACTATATATCAGTATGTGTGTGTCATATGTACATGTATAATTTAATATACTTTAATTTGTGTTTGATAGGCAAATATGGAAGTGTTCCACATGTTTGTAAAAAGACTCCACGGAGCCCAAACATGACCAAGATATCTTCAAAGGCAATGATTGTGAAATCTATGTCTGAGAGAAACAGGTAGTGTACTGCATATATATATATATATATATATATATATATATATAGTTCAATCTACAGACACGGTGTTTCGCTGTACAACAGCTCATCAGTGTAGCTTGGAACAATCTGAATGAATTTCATCAATTACTTATACACATGCGATTGTGGGTGACAACCGCATGTGGGACAGACAGCATCGGTGAAGTACATTCAGATAGCGTGAAGTGCGCATGGTCCCAGAAGTGCGCATGGTCCCCTATATATATATATATATATATATATAGACAGGAGTTTGCTGTTAAGTAATGCAGTTGCATGCAGACTGTACAATACTGCACGGCGTGGAGTTTCCAAAGTACTGCGGCCCCACGAATGTAACCGCTACCCGAAAATAGTGTAAAATTTCCGATACTTTAACACCTTGAGGCCTGGACCTCTCCCTGTGCTGAATAAAATCGTCTGGCGTTAGCCAGAATAAAGCCGACTAAAGGCTCGTCGTCGGGCTACAAAGTGTTAATAATCTTCGAAGGTAGGGGCCCCCCTGAGGTAACGACTACCCGAAAGTAACGCATTACATTTAACCAATATAATTTTTTATCTGAAAAATATGCTTACAAACGTAAGTAATAGACTGGCATGATTCCTCTAGTCACAAACTTTGAGAGCCGTTGAAACCACGGTATATAAACACGTGCCTACATGTAATGTAAGTTTTTAAACACACAGTACAAATTCATGTTCTTGTATATAACTAAACAGAGACAAACTCACCAAATAATAAGCATGTGTATATGTGGTAATTCGTTTGTATTTACATCATAAATATATCTAGCTTCATATAATAATAAGGTGTTACTCTGAGTGACGAACTATACCGGACAAGAAGAGAAAACTCTACTTGGCCCGGCTTGGATTCGAACCCGCGACCTTCGGTTTACTAGTCCGATGCTCTACCAACTGAGCTACAGGTCAAGTTGGGAGCTGAAGGTCGAATGATAGTACTTAGGCTATTTGATATTTCGAAACAGACTAGTTCCTTCAATATCTAGACAACAGTCTTCATACAACATTCGAAATATCTAGCTTCATATTAACACTTTTTTGCCACCCGAAAATAACGGCTCTCCGCGAAAGTAACGGCTACCCGAACATATAGTGGCCCCGATGGGCGCTAATCCGGAAACAAAGTAACGGGGCTCGCCACTTTGGGAACTCTATACAGTATGTATATGTGTGTAAGTAATGAGATATTGATTTATTCATTCCTTCAACTTTTATCTCATTTCCTAACACTAGGTTTTTAGAAGAGGTTCAATATGCTTTGGAAGTTCAGGAACATTGGAAGTCGTATGCGACGTACGTTGATCGAATTAAATATTGTGATTTTTCAATGAACGTAAATGGTTTGAACCCAGGAGTATTATAACATGTTTGAGAAAGTTGCTCGTCTAGGTTAGAGTAGTCTTGAGAAAGATTGTTAGTGGTGGTAGTGATTGCAGACGTACCGCCCCTACCACCACTAACAGTCTTTCTCAATACTACTCTAACCTTTATTTTTAACATAGATGTGATACAACGGCGTTTCTGATTGGCTACCGTGCGTGCTCCATAACTCTATGGAGCACGGCAATTTCAAACGTAATCAGAAACTCATTTTTAATCAGCGAAATAAATGTTGTTTTCCGTTGTTTCGTGTCTGATTCTCTGTTATAAAAGAAATGGTTCATGGTTTGGCGTGCTCCATTGAGCTATGGATGCACTTGGGAAGTTGGAGAGCACTAAAAAATCTAGACTTTTTCGTGCTCTCCGAACTTCCCGCGTGCATCCATAACTCGATGGAGCATGCCAAACCATGAACCATTTCTTAATTTTTCATTTCATTTCACACTGATAACTACTTGCCTAAGATATGGTACCCACGGTCCTTAAAATACTGGAAAGTCCTTAAGTATGAAAAATAAATCCAGCCCTGCAAAGTCCTTGAAAATCAATAGAGATCCTTGAAAGTACTGGAATTTTCCTCCTGTTGTTTTACGGATAATTTAACCATGTTAAAATAACTGATTTCAAACAAAGTGTGTTGCTTGCTGGCCATTAGTTTAACTATTGATCTAAATAAGTTTACGTGAGAGTTAAAGTGCTTATAAACCTAAATATGATATTACTGCATATGGATTCTATTTAATGTGTATAGTTGAATGCCAAAATATTTTTTGATTTGAATTTTTATTTGTTGTTATATTGAGGTTTGTATTTCCAAAATGGTAATGAGGATGACGTCTATGTAGGCATAATTTGTACAGGATCTTCACCAGTTGAGGTAGTCACGACCGAGAACATCTCAACCCAGGAAAAGAGCTGCAGTACTGAACCTCATCAAGACCTATGGTCTTGCTTCGACGAGATTGTAGTAATAATTTGTACATTTGTACAGTGTTCCGTTACGGCAGAAATATTACCCAATTCACATGTTAATGGAATACTTGAATAGTATATTCTGTATTTTATCCATTTTTTTCATTAAAATCTTCAAGCGGTTTATCATAAGAAAAGAAAAAAGCACACACAAATGCCTACATTGACGTCATCCTCATTACCATTTTGGAAATACAAACCTCTATATAACAACAAATAAAAGTTCAAGTCAGAAAATATTTTGGCATTCAACTATTCACGTTACATAGAATCCATATCAGTAATATCTTATTTGAGTTTATAAACACTTTAAGCCTATAAATGTTCAGCATAATAAAACAAACTTCATATTTTTTGCATATCTCAGTCCTTGAATTTATTTTAGAAGGTCCTTGAAAGTCTTGGCAAAGTCCTTGAATTTCATGTTCTTTGAAGGGTGGGAACCCTGCTAAGATTGTATTATGTATCCAAATAAAATTACTTTCGCTAAGCAAATTGTATTTTTTTTAATATCTTAGTTTGGGCACCAAACAACATCGTAAGCTTTCTAAAGAAAACCGAGAACTGGAAAGAAGGTTGAATCCAAAAAGTCATTCTGGTTACCCCAAAGAAAAGTAAGACAATCAATACAGTACCATTAATGGCTAGAAGTAGAATATCGCACACAGAAAAGACTACTGCAGTACTATAAGCTTTGATTAACCTGTTCCTCTCTCCTCCGCAGAGGTTAAATTTCGGAGGTTGGAGGTTTCGGGGGTCGTACTGAGATGCTCGGAGGCGTCAGCTGGACATAAGTAGTGCGGGCGAAACTAGTCCAACGGAAAATTACATTTAGCCTCTAGATCTGCCAGATTTCTGTCGGTTTCTTGCACAAGATGTCGGTTTCTTGCATGACTTGCTAATTCACGGATAACTAAGCCATCCACGTTTATATTAGTAACATATTTGTTGGTAAATGGTTATGACATGTTTATAGTATGTCTTTCTTGTAAAAAAGACAAAATATACTCAGTTTTGCCGTTTAATATATCAGACGAAGACTGACGAACCAGAGGATAACATACTTATATCGGCCGACGTGTAGCTCACATTGAAACAACGAACTTTCCTAGTTTGTCCACACATTCAATTAACTGTGGTCGTGTAACCTTCTGCTATATTCGACATGTTTTCTACAACCCGCAGTTCCAAAAGTTATTGACACCCCCCTGATACCGCCATATTGACACAGAAATCTGGCAGAGGTTCTTTTTTCGCTTTCTCTTTCGCTATCCGCCCGCACTCCTTATGTCCAGCTGACGATTCGACGCATCTCCGACGATAGCCGATCTGGCGATCTCCGAAAGAACCTCTGCGGAGGAGAGAGAACCCGTTCCTGTCTAGGATGTCTGAGGGGTTCGTCTGGTGTTATAGACAGAGTAAAACAATAAAGGGCTCGTTCTTGGCAGAAATGGGTTAATCACTAGACTAAGTTAACCCATTGCATGCTGCCTAGGATGGCTTAGGGTTCTCCCTTTGAGGAGTAAAATCATCTGGTGTTATCTAGACAAAGTAAAGAATAACGATCGAAATATAGTAAGGATAGATATACTGCCGAAACAGAGAACGTAGGAGTCTAACGTTTCGAGCGAAGGCCTCTTTTCTACGTTTCTCTTTGACGTTTCTCTCTGACGAAGGGCCTTCGCTCGAAACGTTAGGCTACTACGTTCTCTGTTTCGGCAGTACAGGATGTCCCATAAAAAATGCCCCCCATTATTTAATTATTTAATTATGGTACAAGAAGTAAATTTTTATACCACGCCGAAAGCCCATCCCTCCTTCTTTGTTGTCTGAAATATTCAGAGCTAAGTAATTATCTACTCGCTTCCTGTAGTCATTTAAAGAGGCAACATCAAAATTTGAACTTGTCCAAATTATGTATGCTACGCCGTCAACATTTGGAAATCTTCTCCTAAAGGCTTCCCTTGTCCTTGTTGGGCTTCTTGTTTCATGATAGGAAAGTACCATGAATGTGAATTTTAAGACGGATGAAGTAAAGTGCACTTCTGCCTACATGGCAAACATGTGCATCGAACTCTCATGAACATTGTTATTACCCCAAGGAACCCCACATGATTTGATGCCGCATTGCTTCATTTGGAATCAAACTTTATTCCCCTGTGGTCAGTTTTCACATGCATATGTATTCAAACTTGTCGATTCCGCACTCAAACAAAGCTGTGGTCAAAAACGGGATGGGCGACAATTGTTTTGGACACCCTGTATTTTTCCAAATCTGTATAGGTAGCATAGATAATTTGCATAATTGGGACAAGTTCAAATTTTGATGTTGCCTCTTTAAATGACTCCAGGAAGCAAGTAGATAACTATTTAGCTCAGAAAATTTCAGAAAACAAAGGAGTGATGGGCTTTCGGCGTGATATAAAAATTTACTTCTTGTACCCAAATTAAAGAAGATGCAGTACAAAAACGGATGGGGGCATTTTTTTGTGGACACCATGCATATCCAGGGCTCAAAATAACGTTTCATGTTACGCCGGTCATGGCGACTGGTCAGTTACAATTGTGACCGGTCAAAGTCGATTTTTGACCGGTCAAATTTCACGACGCACCCCCCCCCCCCCCCCCCCCCCCCCCCAAAAAAAAAAAAACAACCCCAAAAAAACAACAAACAAACAACAAACAACCCCAAAACAAACAACAAAAAAAACAAAAAAACACAACACAACAAAAAACATGTAAAGTATATTCTATGCTACATATATACGCTAGTACTGATATGAACGTTTGTCATAAAAACGAAATGCATGCGTAGTTCACTTCAATATATATCAGACATTATGAAACGGGTCTACAACAGCATAACAACAATCATTTTAAGTTCCTTCAAATGGAAGTAATAAAATTAATTGCAAGTAATATGAGCGATCAAAATGACCGGCGTTATACAAATTTGACCGGTCACATTAAAAATTTGGCCGGTCATTGACCGGTGACCGGCCGTTATTTTGAGCCCTGATATCTAACCTTACCATATTTTGATTGTTGTTTCAACACTGCCTACGCAGCACGCTACTTTTAAAACAATAAAGGGCTCGTTCTTGGCTGGCTTAGGGAGGAATGGGTTAATCACTAGCCTAAGTTAACCCATTGGTGCCTTGTAAAATTGACTTGCGTTAGACAGAGTAAAACAATAAAGGAGCCATTTTTGGCCAACTCAGGCAGGAGTGGATTACTATTTGGTTCCAATGTGGAGAATTAAAATCCAAACTAAACAATGTAATTTTTGTTATTTAGAACTACATTTGAAGAAGAAGCGGATGCTCTTCGTAGAACCAAGAAACTTCAAGAGGTGCATAACTGGAGTATTTTGTTTGGTGTTGTTGATTTGTATATTTTTCGACAGATCTTTAGTACACGTTTTTTTCCTGAATTTATAGTTTTTTTGTTATTTTTTGTTTACTATTATTGTAGGTAATTTTAATGTGCGTAATTTTACACAATGTAATCAACTGTATTGTGTCTTTTTTATTGCTAAAATGTTTTCTCTGTTTTCTAATTAACTTATCTGTAGGTCCGTGAGCTGTGGTTCAAGCTCAAAACCTTTTACGATAGCACCAAAGAAAAGGTATATTATTTATCATTATAGACCTGGAGCATGGAGGGGAATTCGATGAAATATTACCCCGAGGTATGATATATCCCGAGGGGTAATATTTCATCGAATTCCCCGAGCGAAAGGTCTATAAATTATATATTATATCGAAATAATTAATCTTTCCCAAAAAAGCTTAAATAATGTTAATAAAGTTAGCTTAGCTTAACTTTTGTCCGCTTTTCATTGTCTGTTTCCATTCTTTTGTTGTCTCAAGGCTTCTGGATGCATTGTTTGTTGCTTTCTTTGTATTCCCTGAATCCTTATTTTCTTGTAACCTAACAATCTTCTTGTCAACATCTGAGCATAGGTAGCCCAAAAATCCGCTTAGAAGCCGCCGAACGCGAGTCACAACAAAACTCGCCCCATTCCCCTTCTAGCTGTCGCGCGCATTGTAAGGGGCAGCTAGAACGGGAATGGGGCGAGTTTTGTTGTGACCATAGAAATAATAGACCTAGAATGCGTGCTCTGTCACGTGACAGGTGTCCAAATTAAATTTATTTTGCCCTTATAGATCCGCCATTTTGAATTTTGCAAGGGGTGGGATATATATACAACAATGATCGCCTCTCAAAATAAAGAATTGGAGGACGTTTCAGGGATAAATTGGATACATGCATGACAACAAATCAGCCACATACATATTAGCATAAAATAAAACAATTTGCAAGACACTTGCTTTGTTAAACGAACGTACTAAAAACTATAAATTCAAAATTTTATTTCGATCAATTCACCACAATTACAAAAAGCAACAAAAAGATAGGCTCATGCTAAACTTGAAACTCAGAAATTGTCTGCATCAAAGGAAGCCCGACAGCCCGTTTAAAAGAAAAGAAAATACGTAATGGAAACTAGGAGAAAATCTTAAGAAAAACACGGATGTAAGATGTCAATATAAATAGATGTCGAAAAGATTGATGTATAAAAAGTATGACAGGTGCATAAAACATTTTATATTTCAAAAATCACAAGCTAGAATCCCTATTAGATTGGATAAAAAAGAACAAAACACTTACTGTCTCCTGGATTAATCCTCCACATTCAGTATAAATCACACACAGATTGACAAGTGGGAATCATTAAAATATATATAATGTAAAACAGTAAAAACACTAAAACCATTCGACATTCGTATCACAGTAAAAAGCCGCTATTGTCGCCATTTCTACATCCAGAGTTTGATGTTCGAAATGTTTTGGCGAAGGATATTGCACTTCACATGCCTTTATCTTTAAATTCACTAATCCAGTAAATTTCCCGGCGTAAAAAACAAAGAAATTCAGTGCTGAAATACATCCATCGTCCACTCCACACCGGTTATCAACCGCGGCCGTGTAAAAAACTGTTAAAAAGTCCTAGGGCGAGTTCCTTTTGCCCTTATAAATCCGCCATTTTGTGGCGACAATTTTTTGACTGACAGGAGATAGGAGCCCGCATTCTAGGTATATTATTTCTATGGTTGTGACTCGCGTTCGGCGGCTTCTACGCGGATTTTTGGGCTACCTATGATTTGAGTGTTCAGGCGAAACGTTTTCTTATCTCGCCAAACTCCGCCATTGTTGACAGCTTCGTGAATCGTGCGTGACATTCACGCGTCGTACACGAACTCGAATACTCCGCCACAGCGGGGTATTCGAGGTTATACCCCGCTGTGGAGGGTAATTCTACGATAAATTAACTGGTCACGTGGTACAAATCATGCTCTCTGACTGGACAATTTACAGTTGAGATATAATATTACCAGTAGTACCGTGGTCTTAGCCAGCCAGCCGTCTTTTTGACGGCCTTTGTAAATTTTGGACGGCCAATTAAAAAAGACGACTTTGGGCGGCTGTGATAAAATTGACGGCTTTTGGACTTGGTTTAATCAGAACAGTGTACCTTTCATACATTTCCTTGAAAAGGTCTTTGGGATGCGCACTAAAGTTCAGTTTTTGGAAGAGGAGCCTCGTTTTCGGTCTTTTAGTGCTTTCCGAATACGATCTTACCTCGCAGTTTGACTATACTTCATGCGCCAAGACGTCCCTGAAAGGGGTTCGTCTTTCACCGCGAACTTACACTGCGCCAAATTTACACCCAAGTTACAACTCCTGGCTAAGACACTATAGACACTATTTTCCTGAGAACATGCTATGTAATCGAGTGAAATGCCCAATATTACTTATAATATACCCAATTTTCTCCTGGCATTACCACCTTAATATATATACAGAACTCGCGATCAACTCTCGGCAACGCCCTGCGTGGCTCAGTGGTCAGAGCATTGCACTAGAATCGCAATGTCGTGGGTTCAATTCCTGCCGGAAGGCCTGTGTAGTTGCATTTTTCGCAACTGGTCCCGGTCTGGTCTTAAAATGTATATATTCTACACTCGAATTTTCCTTCACCCAAAATCCTGAGAACATGCTATGTAATCGAGTGAAATGCCCAATATTACTTATAAGACACTATAGTATACATACAGTAAATCTTCGGCCTCTTGAAAACCATTTCTTTTTATGCCTAATCTTTTCATAGTTTGTCGAAATTCATAATGAAAAAGTGTGAATGACTGCGTTTTATATATATAGCTACATGTATGCCTGAAGAGGCAAGACTAACATTTATTGTTATTATTTATTCTTCTTTTTCTTGGCAGAGAACTGTCCTAAATGCGATACTTGAGGGGGATGAAGAAAGTTTTAGTCTTGAAGGTTCAGAAATACAACTGCAGGTGAAGTTATAATCTTAATTGAAATATAGTAAGGTTAGCCGGATATACTGCCGAAACAGAGAACGTAGTAGTCTAACGTTTCGAGCGAAGGACCTTCGTCGGCCTCTTTATACGTTTTTCTCTCTGACGAAGGGCCTTCGCTCTCTGTTTCGGCAGTATATTTTTAACCTTACTATATTTCGATTGTTTCAATACTGCCTACGCAGCACGCTACTTTTATTTCACTATTTGAAGTTCTTAATTTTTCGTTTGTGTTAATTTTACTCCTTGTTTTGCTGAAGAGAAGATAACAAGTATATTTACTAGATAGTAAATAACAAAATGTTATTTTGTGCTACGGTGCTGCTATTTTTACTGAAAAACCCTTGTAAACGCTTCTTGTAAACGCTTCTTCCTGCACGCTTCTGAAATTTGTAGAATTTTTTTTAGGTCCCAGATATTCTCACAACGGAATATGCACATTACATTCAAATGGTATGGCCATTATTAATAAGACTTTTATTATGAATTTTACTTCATAAAGTAGTAGTATTATATAGTGTTGGTGCAGAGCAATCATACTAGAGGTACAGGTTAACCCATTCAATTCCTGCCTAGGATGTCTGAGGGTTCTCTCTTTGACGAGTAAAATTGTCTGGCGTTACACAGAGTAAAACAATAAAGGGGCCGTTTTTGGCCAGCTCAGGCAAGAACAGGTCAAAATGGTGGCAGTTGTAATGAGAATTTCTTATTTTTGGAAAGTAGTACTGTCGTGGCAATAGAAGCGTTCCGAAAAAACTTGAACAATTCATTTCGTAAGTTCTACCAATTCATTTGATGAGTTTCTCAAACAGTTGATGAAGTTCGTTGACAAATTGCCAATTCAAACTACTTTACACTTCCTGCTTTCATCCTATTGGTTACTTAATTACTAAGCAGAACGTGATTGGTCAATTCCCAAAGTAATACCAGGAAGTTGCCAACATTTCGAGGAAGTTAGCAGTTTTTCGAAGAACTTATCAAATGAATTTGTAAAAGTTAGGAAATGAACTGCTCAACATTTTTCGGAACGACTCTATTGCCACGACTGTAAAACCTTTGCACTGTATGCACCAATGCACTGCGTGTACGGCATGCCCTGTATTTCGATAATTTTTGCATGAAGCAGTCTATTTTCTGAGCACTATGTTTCTAAATGCTTTCTTTTTTCATGATCTTTTCAAACTTTTAGAAAAACATTGGCAATACTTATCAAGCAGGCAAATTAAATTTACTAAGGTGTGTTAAAGCAACGAAGTATTTTATTATTGTGAAAGAATAATAATTCTTATAGTAGTCAATTACCATTATGCTACGTTTAGTTGATGTGCTTAATTCATATCTGGAGAATGAAGTGAAGTATACGGCACAGCTTACATGCTGTTGTGTTCTTTGTCAAGTCGTTTATAAAATGCAAATTTAATTTTTGCGTCAGTTGTCTTTTCATTTATTTTCCTTTTTAGTTTGATTCAGTTGTGCAACTTAGCTCTACATCAACTGAAGGAGAAGATTAAGCAAGGTTTGTGTCTTTACTTTCAAATTTTTTTGAACAAAGTTTTCTTATGAGTTTGCCTGCTTGTCTGCATGTCTGTTGTTTTTTTGTTTCTATCTGCATAAAACAAGTGAAACTTTATTAACGAGCCTTCATCAGGAAACACAACGACCAGACAGACAGACAGACAGACAGACAGACAGACAGACAGACAGACAGACAGACAGACAGACAGACAGACAGACAGACAGAACAGGCATGCAGACAGACAAGCAAACAGACAAACAAACAAACAAACAAACAGAAAGACAAACAGACAGACAGACAAACAAACAGACAGACAGACAGAACTAGCAAACAACATATTTTTCAAGCTGCGCTTCTGTGCAACAGATCGTGTGTTTATTCAGACGAATGGAATTGGGTTGGGGGTTTTTATTTATTTTTTATTTTATTTTATTTTATTTTATTTTATTTTATTTTATTTTATTTTATTTTATTTTATTTTATTTTATTTTATTTTATTTTATTTTATTTTATTTTATTTTTATTTTATTTTATTTTATTTTATTTTATTTTATTTTAGATGGTATTCAGAGTTATGAACAATTTACTCCATTTCTAAAGAACGAAGTTCACGGACATGCAGCTCATTTGATGCATGCTCAGAATTTAAGGTTGGTTACCTTGTCTGATAATTATTATACTAATATTAGTATATACTGTAAAGTATCAGTGTGTACCACGCGTAAAAAACTCCAGCAAGCGAGTTGTTACAATGCTGTTCCAACAAGCTGTTGTAGTATACCGGAAGTGTATTAGCATTATTATGTATGACGTTATGTAAATTAGTAAGTATAAATGTGGGTGAGAAGTTGAATAAAGGGCTCTTTCCTTATCAGGCTTTTAGTCAGGCAGCCGTCCTATGGACGGCCACTTTTGAAAAATCAGGTTTTTGGACGGCCACTTTTTGTATGGACGGCCATGGACGGCCAAAGCAAAATACTCTCCTCAAACAACAACTACAGGTTTCCCCCTTTCGGACGTTTCTAGATTTTTGTTAGCTGCTGTTTACTTCAGCTATTGTGTAGGTTTTGTTACTTATTTTTGCCAAGACCATGCAGAATAAAGACTTTATTCTGTGATGCAAATATGACGATTGATTGCGCCTTGCGGGATTGATTTAACCACGTATATGTATATGTAAACCATTATGTGGCTCTAACACGAGGTAGCAACGACCATGTTGTTTAATAAAACCGTTCTTCAATAAGTGTGACACGCTCACTTGTTCCAAGACTCCTCGTCTTGTGGGTCCAAAGAGCAACTGACCACGAGATACACTATAAAGATGTTTTAATTTAACTGGTCGTTTGTGTTTTCAGACCTTTTTATTTTTCTCAAAAGTGCCCTCAAAACGCGGGAAACGCTGTTTCAGAGACCCAAAATTCGAAAAATTTCCGGGGGAGTATACCCCCAGACCTCCCCAGAAATATGTCGTCACAAATTTTTTTTCGACGGCAAGTTTTGAAATCCTGGGAGCCTGTTCCTTATACTGACTCACGAATAGTGCAGCGCACAACATTGGCGACGAAGATGGCGGAAATTCAACACGGAGGCAGTAGACGTCTTCACGGAATGGAGAGGGTGGTTGGATTCATTCGGCATTTACGCCACTGCGGTAGAACTTGAGAACAAGTCCGACGAGGTTCAGTTAGCAACGATGCTACACTGCGTGGGACCGGCCGTACAAAGAATTTTCAGAACCTTACCCGGCAGGAAGGACAAGTATAAATCTCAGAACACACTCACGAATAGTGCAGCACACAACGGCTGTCACCAGGATACATTCACACTGGTTGTTCCCAGTTTGTTAACAAGTCTGTAACAAGTTGTTGACAACTTGTAACAAGGCTGATGACTTCAATGGAGTTGTGACAATTAGCGCTCTGCACTTAAGGACTTGTCATACAAGGTTAACAACAAGAAGCTTGTATCGGCTTGATAAAATCACAACTTGTTAACAGCCTTGCTATCATCTTGTATCAAACACATCCTGTTAACTAGCTGTGAGATTTGTACGCGTTTTGTAGTAACGTAGTGTAGTTAGAAATGACTGCACGAGTTTAGAAGAATGGATGTAGGTATATATTTTTGCGAAAGCCATCGTTTTGTTTCGTATTATAAGTTCAGATTCTGTCGACTATTACATCAGATTAACTCATTTTGTCTTTTCGTTTTTATCTCTATCCTTGCACTACATGCATGTTGAAACTTGAAATCTTTTCTCTTTTTTCTCTCTTCCTAGATCAGTTCTTATAAACGACGTTATTCCTGAACTAAAGAAATCCATTGATAACTTCAAAGAAGAATGCTATGCCACTTTAGACGAAACAGGACAATCACCGATTGTGTCTTTGGAATCTTTTGTAAGAAATGATTATTTGTACGAGTAGCTACGAAGTGGGTTTTTTCATGGTGACTTTCTCTAACTTCTTTTATGTCAGAACTTTGGCCTTGGTTTGTTACCTACTACGCCTGCTCCAGCCTTTGCCGCCGCTGGCCACTATATTCGTGGTGATAGCTTACTACCGGACAACTTGCTAAGAAAGACACCGCGTAACACAGGTTAGACGAAAAAGCTTATTTAGCTCCCTTCCTCCCTTGACAGTGCGATGCCCAACAGTTTTAATTTTGGATCTTCGGCCAAGTCTTCGTCGAGGCCATGTTACACGAGGCAATTTTCTTGCGGTGCAAGCTGCAAGGAAGATTGTCTTGTGTAACACCCCATGTTTGCGACTAGTGTCGCAACGAGAAATTGCGATGCGAGTTGCAGAGAAAGTAGAAACAGCTTCTACTTTTTGCAACGCTACACGACAAGTTGCAGCGTGTAACACTCCAACGAAGGAAGGAAGGAAAGAAGGCAGGAAGGAAGGAAGGAAGGAAGGAAGGAAAGCAAGCAGGAAGGGAGGAAGGAGGGAAGGGAGGGAGGGAGGGAGGGAGGGAGGGAGGGGGAGGGAGGGAGGGAGGGAGGGAGGGAGGGAGGGAGGGAGGGAGGGAGGGAGGGAGGGAGGGAGGGAGGGAGGGAGGGAGGGAGGGAGGGAGGGAGGGAGGGAGGGAGGGAGGAAGGAAGGAAGGAAGGAAGGAAGGAAGAGAGAAAGGAAGGAAGGAAGGAAAGAAAGAAGGAAGGAAGGGAGGGAGGAAAGAAGGGATGGAGGAAGGAAGGAAGGGATGGAGGAAGGAAGAAAGGGAGGAAGGAAGGACGGGAGAGAGGGAGGGAGGGAACTTGCAATATATATTTTTTTCAGCAAAAATTGCGTTGCAAGTTGGAAAAAAAATCGCTTCATCTTTTACTTGTCGTTTTTTGTATGAAGTACAATATTTCGTTTTGCGATAGCTACACCAGATGTCGTTGAGGGTTTAACCACCGGTGTTCGAGAAATGGTCGTCAAAGGCAGCAAACAGTTAGGTAAGAAAGGGGTCGTTTTACTTGTAAAGTACTTGATTTACATGTGAAATAGCATGTGCAATTAGGCTCTTCACGTGGGAAATATCTCATCTATAATGTGAAATAAAATATGAAATCTACTGTTTTTCATTTTTGACATGTCTTAATTTTTTAGATGAAACGGAATTTGATGCTAAGCATATCAGCGAAAGGTATGTAAAAAAGTAAAAGGTTATTTTCTCTCTCTCTCTCTCTCTCTCTCTCTCTCTCTCTCTCTCTCTCTCTCTCTCTCTCTCTCTCTCTCTCTCTCTCTCTCTCTCTCTCTCTCTGTCTCTCTCTCTCTCTCTCTATCTTTACTAGTAGGATAACTCCTTTGGACATTAGAAGTAGCGCAGCGGTCAACCATCATCATCATCATCATCATTATCACCATTATCATCATTAACATCATCATCATTATCATTATCATCACCATCATCATTATCATTATCATCACCGTCATCATCATCATCATTTTCCCATTATTATCATCGTAATTATTATTATCATCATCTATTCATCTTCATTATCATACATAAAGTTCAACTGACTAGAATTAAGCAACTGCCTCAAAGCGACGAAGGTACTCCATAATAAACCACTGAATACTGTGAACCCCTGCGGTTTCCATAACTTCTTTGTTACGCATCTTTTTCAGGTCTGTAGAAGGAAGTGAAACACCAAAGCCGTTCTTTTCGAAAATTCCTAAGCCAGTCCCCAGAAGATTGAGTCAAACTCCGGATGGTTTATCAAAAAGATCGACAGCTGTTGTTAAACGAATGTCAGTATCTACCACGAAGAAACCAAAGCAACCAAAAAGGAATGGCGTTGTTCGTAGTAACGTTCTTACTACAACCTCGGGAGTACAGAGTCCTCGAAATGAGACTAGTGTGAGGAAATCTATTCCAGGAAAGGAGTCGTCTGTGAAAAGACGTCAAGATGTACAGGTAAATATAAGGTGTACAGTGGCTAAGTTTAAAAATTTGATGGAAATGGTTGATCATACGTAACGCGTATATAGTTGGTCTTTATCACTGATAGATAATAAACGATTGAGTAGTTGTTGTTGCGGTTGTTCTTGCTGATGATGCTGATGTTGCTGGTGTTAATGCTGCTGCTGTTGTTGTTCGTGTTGATGCTGCTGTTGTTGTTGTTGTTGTTGATGTTTGTGATGGTTGAATTGGTTGAATTTATTGAATTTACCACAAAAAGATTTACAAAAGTAGTTGAAAATAACATGTAGTAAACCAGTGGTGAGGAAGTTATAGAAAAAAACCTTAAGGCTTATAATAACTATGACTTCCTCCTAGAGTTAAGTAAGTACAAAATTATGAAAAAAGATTTCGAAGATAATGAAAAATCAAATGTTAAACAGTATCATGTCAATAATAAAGTCAAAACGGGAAATAAATAAAATAACCTTACTCAGAATATGATTGATAAAAAAAAAGATTTGAGTTTTTCTGAAAAAAGTTTGAGGCTAGTGCAATTGACAATTTCAGCAGCAAGAGAGTTGAAGAACTTTGGACCTTGGTATCTAATTGAAAACTGACAAATATTTGTTCTACATAAAAGAATGGTAAATTTTCCGGCACTTCTTGTATTATAACTGCACTTGACTAGTTATTGGAAATAAATTTTCAAAGCTTTTAGGTAACATTCCATGCTTGTATAAGAAAACATAAGTTGTCCTATTTGTAATGAACAAATATCATGATGGATTTTTAATATTTTACTCTTCTTAAATAAAGGACTACTGTGCCCATCAAATTTACTTTTGTTTATTATTATTGGTTGTGGTGTTGATGATGATGATGGTAGTGATGATGGTGGGATGGTGATGATGATGATAACGGTGAGATGATGATATTGATGCTGATGATGGTAATGATGTTGCTGATGATGATAGTGTTGATGATAATAATGATGATGTTGATGATGATGATGTTGATGTTGAGGACTTCTTAGGACTTCTATGTTGCTAAGAGTAAATACGTTAGTTGCTTTTCATCTTGTTTGCTCTAGTTACCCATGAACGCCCAGAGAGATCTTACAAGTGATTATACAACACCTTTGCGAACTGGATTAAAGTCTGCTCTTAAGAAGAGGCCGTCATCTGCTCGGCATATTTTAGCTGAAAAGGTAGGATACCGTATACTGTAAACACACGCTACCAAGAACCCTCCCTTCAAATTACGTGGTCTTTGTATATAAACCTTTTTGAAATAGATTCTTGTGTCAAAAAACGTGCACTGCATCATATATGTCCCAAGCAAGGACAACGTCCACGTTAGGTATGTTTAGAATTGAATGAAAATGGACAAGCTTTTCTTATTAAACTTAAGTTATATTAAAACAACCAGCTTGCATGTGGTCATAAAAGCCAAGAGCCTCCTTATAGGATACATTACTACATTTTATTATATGGCACGAATTACTTCCGGTAAAATCACGCGCTGTGATTGGTTGCTGACGTGGCGAGATTTCTCCGTAATGCCCGTGGGCATTATGAAAATTGTTAGTGTCCTACGATTGGAAACAAACAAAAAATCTTAATAAGAAAGTTATTGCTGCAAAACGACGAAAATAAATGACGATGAAAATTATAAAAGTAAATTTTAGTATCCAGACGAGAAAGAAACAGCAGAAAATAACGCTAGTCTGGTGTTTTGACGAAGTTAAAGGAAGCGAAGACGAAGAAATACAAGATTGATTTTGTAATAAAAAGTGCGGTAAAATATCAAACCTCGACCTTGAACGTATTAACCTCGCTATTGCTCGGTCAATACAGCAAGACCTCGGTTTTATATTTTACCATAAAGACGTCACTCTCGGTCATTAAGTAGTTAAACGTCTTACTTAGATTGCAAAGGCAGTTTTTGAGGATGAACCGACGATACGTGCTGGTAATTCATCATCGCAAAGTTCATCAGGAGACAACACACCAAAGGTATTGCTTGCAATATAGTATTCAAGGATTTCTTTTACATCTTTACTTGCACGAATTTACTGTCTTTTGTTCATTACGGTTTACTCTGTCATCTTTTTAGGATCTTGGTGTTGCAGATCCATTGGGAAATCTAGGTAAGTGTGAACAGATACCATTGCAAGTGCCATTGCAGAAAACACAGTCATATGCTATAGCATGCAAACGCACACGTACGTTCACAATGGTGCATACGCGCACATACTAGCGCACACAAATAGTAGCAGACCAGTGAACTCGATGTAAGTTAAAATCTGATACCTGGAACGCTAACGTCCAGTCATTCGTGGGGCAAAAAGTGAGGCAAAAAGTTCCAGGCCCTTGCGCGGTTTGCAGGTAGGTTTCAGTCTCCCACAAAATGTTTTTTTTTACACGGCCACCCATCTTGAGCGAACCGCGAAGGCTCAAAAAGGTTTGAAAAAATTATTTATTGAATCCTTTTATCACGCTTTGCTAAAAGTGCATTTTAAATTTTGATTCGTTGTGCTATGCTGCCGAACTAATTATGCAGTAATTGTTTATTTGTTGCTATAGTAAAAGTCATTGTCTTTACAAAACATGAACGACGTTTGTCAGTCAAGAAATTATTTAAAACCAAACTTTTCGTTATAATACAAACCATATATTAGAGTTTCGTTGCTCCGAAGAGGATACAAAAAATCAACACAAACTTAGTATAGAATATGCCGTTAGTACCAGTTTCATGTGTCGTTTTGTTTAAAAACCATTTCGCATTCGTACCGAAAACAACAACTAGCCATAAGTGAACGTGAAAAATAAACAATCTAGTTGTCAGTTATAATATTTCTTAAAATATCATTAGTTACAAAAGGCCGTTTAATAAAACCGAACAAGAAATTAAAGGAGCAGAAATAAGAAAATGACATTAGATGTATATTATGAAATATCAAGTATCAATACGTCTTCAAACTCGTACAAGAATAGCTTTCTCACTCTTGTTCTCACCTTTTCAGCTAGCTGTTTTCATCCTAGCCAGCAAAAGGACGTCTGTTTTCTCAGTCTATTTTCATCCCTAGCTTAATTTACTGTATAGTTTCGGACTGCTATACAGTAAATAAAACAACAACAGCACTGCACAACAATGGGAAACCATTAAATGCACGTTTAGTCTGACAAAATAATTTGATAAATAATTTTTTCAAACCTTTTTTCGAGCCTTCGCAGTTCGCTCAAGACGGGCGGCCGTGTAAAAACATTTTGTGGGAGACTGATACCTACCTGCAAACCGCGTAGGGGCCTGGAACGTTTTGCCTCACTTTTTGTTCACGCGTTAGCGTTCCAGGTATCACATTTTAACTTACATCGAGTTCACTGTAGCAGACACACTAGCGCGCCCACGCCCACACTAGTGCACACGCACTAGCACATACTGCATGTACAGTACTGTAGTGTACACACGCGCACTCACTAGCGCACGTGAACTACACGTAGCACCCGCACAAATACACTAGCACATGCACTACTGTGGTGTACACACTGGCACGGCGCGCGCACAATAGCGCACACAAACTACACGTAGCACGCGCACGAATACACTTGCGCGCGCACTAGCGCACACAAACTAGCACGCGCACGAATACACTAGCGTGCACACAACACGAGCGCGCATGGCACGCACCCACAAGCACACACTACCACTAGAGGTGAGCCGATGTTAAAAAAAAGCCGATACCGATTGTTAAGAGCCGATATTTCCCCACCATCGGCCGATTAATCGGCAAAACCGATGTTTGCTAACCTGATGCTCAGTTATTATTATTATTATTATTATTATTATTATTATGAACTATATTTCAACACGGTACAATTTCACCTGATAAAATAATTATGTACAAAGAAAAGAAAAGGTGATCTTCCAACCGGCCGTGCTTACACTAGTAAAAAATATGAATTACGATATTTACAAGAAGGTTAATTATAACTATAGATAAGAAGAAAGGCAACATGAATATGTTACTTAATATTAACATGTACGTTTTATGTTTCATCTCAAGTTTCGCAATGAGAAGAAGTCATCAAGCCAATTCTCGTATTTTGAGCGCAACAAAACAAACAGAAAACAGTCAAGTAGTCAGCAGTGTTTCCTTTATTTAAAATATTTTTGTATCAACAACTCAACAAGCGCAAAAATGCCAAACAAGGTAAAGAATTGAAGTATACGATACGCCGTACCACAGACGCTCGCTTCCCGATTTTGACGGGATGGTTGCGGCTGTACATAGGCTATGATAAACGAGGACGAGAGAGCAGAAATACGAGGACGAGAGTCGCGAGACAGCCGATCCGATGGTGAAAGACAATCGGCCGATGGCCAATTGTGAGAAAAACTAGCCGTTAATCGCCTCTGCCGATGTTTTGCCGATGATCGGCTCACCTCTAACTACCACATACACTCACTCGCACTAGCACGTATATTGCTATACATATTTATGCAGCCTTTTTATAACTTATATACTTACATACACAGACTTACAATGCTCGATCACTTTTTCCGTATGCGCAGGTGAAGAACCATTTCAGCCAAAGGACCTTATTCCGAGGACACCTTTTAAAGGAGATACATATACTAGTAAGTAAAAACACTATACTTTCATTTGGAAAGAAATAAAAATACTGCACGTTTCCATTCTTAATATTTTGATAGTTGTTTTTCTATAAAATAACACTATAATTACCGTAAGCAGCGCTGTATCACTTTCTTGGATATACTTAATTTTTTTTGTATTCTGGCTTGACAGATGACGATGTTGGTAACGTCAGTGAAAACGTTGCGGAAATAACCGACGTTGGGCGATGTTCCTCAAAAAGTCTAAGAATGTCATCAGAATATGGACAAGAAAGCCCACAGCATCGCAGTCATCTTAAAGACGATTCACTCTTCGATAACCTAGATGTTTTTTCTCCTAGAAGTACTTCAGGTCGTTCGCCTTCCCCCGTTGGTCGCATTCATGGCCTTACTAGTTCCAGTCTACGTGGCGGCGTTACTAGTACCAGTCCATTTGGCGTTACTAGTACCAGTCCACTTGGCGTTCCTAGTACTAGTCCACTTGGCGTAACTAGTACCAGTCCACTTGGCGTAACTAGTACCAGTCCACTTGGCGTAACTAGTACCAGTCCACTTGGCGTTACTAGTACTAGTCCCTTTGTCTTTACCAGCGCTAGTGGCGATGTATGTACTACTTTTGGTTTTACCGGCTATGCTAGTGCCAGTCCACTTGGCGTTACCAGTGTCAGTCCACTTTGCGTTACCAGTGCCAGTCTACTGGCCGTTACTAGTACCAGTCCGTTTGTCTTTACCAGCACTAGCGATGATGCATGTACTACTCGTGATGTTACTGGCTATACTAGTGGCAGTCCACTTGGCGTTATCAGTGCCAGCCCGTTTCTTTCGAACAGCGCCAGTGGCGAAGCATTTACTACTCCTCGTGTTCCTGGCTATACTAGTACCACTCCACTTAGAGTTAATAGCGTCAGTCAGGTTACTGGTGCCAGTCCGTTTGTCTCCACCAGCGCCAATGGCGAAGCATGTACTACTCGTGATGTTACTGGATATACTAATGCCAGTCCACGTGGAGTTACCAGCGTCAGTCAGGTTACTGGTGCCAGTCCGTTTGTCTTTACCAGCGCCAGTGGCGAAGCATTTACTACTCCTCGTGTTCCTGGCTATACTAGTACCGCTCCACTTGGAGTTAACAGCGTCTGTCAGGTTCCTAGTGATACCACTACCAATCTATCCACCCCTAAGGAACATCAGTTGTTTGATTTTACGTGGAAGACACCAGGCATATATCCATCCGGCCTGGTAAACAGTGCTACTTACAGGCCGATAGAAAGCAAACTGATTAACATTGCTCCTGATAGAAATACACCTTTTGGAGTTACACCTGTTAGGCGAATAACTACTACTCCTTCGGCGAGATCTTTAAACCAGCACCTGAATGGTTCATTCCACGAAAGCTCAGAATCGACAAAAAAACACACAGGATCAAATTCTAGCTCGAATTCGCATGACAAGTTCCATTCTTTGAAATCAACGTTTGTCCACGAGAGGCTAAGCCCTGTTCTCTCACATCGGAGCGGTAGTCCTCCTTCTGAACCCAGCAAGCTAAAGTCGGACACCCTTTTGGCCAGCTCGCTGGATAGAACCACCGATGAAAATGGATTATCGTTGCCAACTTCATTTCCTCGTTCGACTGAGGGTAGACCTTATTCGTCGAGGGAGATCTCAGAGCCAAAATTGTTTCTGGCCGACAGCATGTCGAACGTTGACAGGAGAGAGGGCTTTGGAACGCCATTGCGGGAGTCGATACATGGCAGGCTTCTTGACGAGGAGGGGTTAACTGGAGTTTTTGAACTTCCAGGTAGTGTGACGGTTACGTCTAGTTCCGTCTACACCGCCACGAGGGTCTCGTCCGCTGCATCGCCCATTGCGATACCACGTGTTTCATCTCCTAGTGAGAAACCAGCGGTGACAAACGATCTTATATTGCGCTACCAACGATTAATAAAAGCGCAAGAAGTTAAAAACACTGACACCACATTAATTAGTCCGTCTCAGCAGCCAACGTTTGGCGCGGCGAGCACGGCTTTTGCCACGCCATTAATATCACTAGGCAACAGTGATCCTGATGTCCTGTTTGGTGAGACGCCTCTTCTTGAGATCGCTTCACCCGTCGACTTAAATTCGAACTCTTTCAGACTGGAGGAAATAGAAAACGTGAAATCTAGGTTGTTTTTCGACCAATCGCCTCGACTGGTTTCTGTAACGAATTCCGAGCCAGGACAGTTCTCTATTTCTAGCCCACCAGTGGGTGGCGAGAAGTGCGCGCACAGTTTCTCGGATGGAAGAAAGCCTGAAGATAAGACAAAACGCCCGAGCTTGGGGACTGGTAAGTACCTCGCGTCGCTGAAGCAGCCAATAACTCAATCTCGTTCCCAGAGCCCACGTTCCCCACCCGGGAAACGAGAGACTCTGGGATAATCCGTTTCAAATCACAGGATTCTTGTTATTCCGGTTGACGTACGCATGCGTAAATATCCGAGCGGAATCTGGATAGTATGTTCTCCTTGTTTGACTTTTCCCCAAACAAATCAATGGGGTTGCTGGCGAAGCTCGAATTACAGCATCTACACACATACGGCGAAGATATCGATCGCGGCGACGTCTTCACTGGAGTCTTGTCGTCCGACATCTTTGTTATTTTGGTTTTATTAATTCTACTTCCGGTCACTTCAGACCAACTCATGCTCACTATTCAGCCAATAACCTAACGATTTGAAACGGATTATCCCAGAGTCTCTCGTTTCCCGGGTGGGGAACGTGGGCTCTGGGAACGAAATTGCTAATAACTAATAAGCACTAGCAGGCTTGCTCGCAGGCTAATAACTAGTCGGGTTACGAATGGTACTACTACAGCCTTTTTTCACCAATCAAAAAGCGTAAATTTTTTCACTAGTGAAATAATCGTTTGGTCAATGACAACCTTGGAACTTTGAAACGTACTTCTATAATAAACATGTTTATTGTCCAATGATCACACACGAACTCTAGAAAACTAGAAAGTTTTCTTAAAGAACAAATAGGCCTCAGCATGGGCGTCGCCATCTTAAATCTGATGACGTTAAATGATCAATGGTTTGCGCGCATACACTAACTAGATCGCACAAACTAGCACGCGCGCACAGTAGCACCCTCAAACTAGCACGCACGCACAGTAGCACCCTCAAACTAGCACGCACGCACAGTAGCACCCTCAAACTAGCACGCACAGTACCACCCTCAAACTAGCACGCGCGCGCAGTAGCACCCTCAAACTCACGCAGAGAAGCACCCTCAAACTAGCACGCACAGTAGCACCCTCAAACTAGCACGCGCGCACAGTAGCACCCTCAAACTAGCACGGACGCAGAGAAGCACCCTCGAACTAGCACGTGCGCGCAGTAGCAATCCTCAAACTAGCACGTGCGCGGAGTAGCAATCCTCAAACTAGCACGTGCGCGCAGTAGCACCCTCAAACTATCACGCACGCACAGTAGCACCCTCAAACTAGCACGGACGCAGAGAAGCACCCTCGAACTAGCACGTGCGCGCAGTAGCAATCCTCAAACTAGCACGTGCGCGGAGTAGCACCCTCAAACTAGCACGTGCGCGCAGTAGCACCCTCAAACTAGCACGCGCGCACATCTTACCTTATCTAGTGCCAGTAAATTACTTATTGTTTTAATTTAGAAACACAGCAACCCTGGCAAGACCAACTGGATTTATCAGCAGAAATGAGAAACAATGGTTCCCATCCTTTGGAAACTGACACATCTGTAAAGGTTGGACACTTAATTGACTTTGACTGAGGGCTAGAGCTCTTGGTTGCAATACAAATAAATGTATATATAATTCTGAAAGAACGTAGATGTATAGAATAAATGTTAAAAGAAACCGTTTTTCAAATTCTTAATTTTCATATTTCTTTCATATGCTCACTTAAATTTCGATTTTAAGTTTAAACACAAGTTACACGATTATAATTACACATTGAATATGGGCTCAGTTTCTATATAAACATCCCGAATCCTAAATATGGCCTACAGTATATATAATATAGTAAAACAGTTTGTCAATGTTGCGTGGTCTATGTGACGTCATTTCGGGAATTTACACGGAAAGTCAACCCTAATGTGTACATAGATTTACGTGGGCCATGTCCTCACTAATCCGTTTTCAAACGAAAACTGAGACTTTTTGATACGGTTACGCCTTTCGTCCACACTAATCCGGCGTCTTCGGTGACCGAAAACACTCTCCAGAGTGGAGACATTCGAAAACGCCGTTTTTCTGCACCAGTGTGGACGGCGAAAACGAAGCTTATAACATAGCTTTGATATAGCAACGTTTTTGATTGGCTGTCGTGCGTGCTCCATAACTCGATGGAGCATGGCAAAAAAAGCGCGGGAAAAAGTTTCAAAACAAAACTGAGTTTTAAATTGAGTAATAAAGAACAACGACCCAGAAGACATAAACTGGGTCTGGGTAACCGAGTTTAAACTGTCCTTTTGGTTGGATTTTAGTGAACAAAAAAGACTTGGCTAGGAAAGTAGAAAAACACAACAACCAAAACGATTCGCCGGCTTGTGAAAGGATTTAATGCTATGTTATAAAAGAAATGGCTCGTGGTTTAGTGTGCTCCATCGAGTTATGGTGCTCTTGGGAAATTGGGAGAGCACTCAAAAATATCTCTCTCGGCTACGCCTCGACCAACTCTTACGATTTTTTCGTGCTGGCCCAATTTCCCGCGTGCATCCATAACTCGATGGAGCACGCTAAACTATGAGCCATTTCTTAATTTTCGAAAACGCTGACGTCGCAACGATTATGTGATCTGGGTTCCAGTCACCCGCGGCCTTTGTTCAGCGTCGTTCCGGCGGCAAAAACGATTTGAAAACGATAGTGTGGACGGAAAACTTTTGATACGTTTTCATACGAGGTCTCCGTTTTCGTTTGAAAACGGATTAGTGTTGGACATGGCCTCAAATATTTCCAAGTCATATTTGATATTAAAAAACACCACCAACTCAACATTTTAGAGACACATTGGCCTCTGTGGTTAACCTTTATGTGAGATATATATATATTTCTTATATTTCAGCATCTTTACAGACTCGTGGTATTCAATTTAATGTACAGTAGAAGCACATCTCTTAACATATCTAGATTATAGTATAGTAAGCAAACCAGCGGTCTTTGGGAAGAATTAAAAGTCATTTGTCACATACTACCATTTGCGGTCAAGCGTTTAGCGAATAACTAGTTTTCGTCTTTTCGAGTTTTGAAACAAACGTTGTCCAATGACAACCATACGTTTGACAGATTAAATCAATAACGAATAGGGGGTGTAACTTTCCGTTGTTATTGCTTCCGTTTCAAGTTTCAACGTTGCGTTGATATTTTCTCACGGGCCACGGCAAACATGGAATACAAAATAAATGCGTTCGGGAGGTCATATCGAAGTGAACTACCCTTATCAGACGGTCTGTGTTCGCTGATCATTCCGATTCTCACAATTAAGTCAGAGACAAGTCTGCCGTATGAAAAGAACGATGACAAGTATTGACAACGGAAAGTTACACCCCCTTCTCGTTATTGATTTGATCTGTCAAACGTATGGTTGTCATTGGACAAGGTTTGTTTCAAAAGTCGAAAAAAACTAATTATTCGCTAAACGCTTGAACGCAAATGGTAGTATTTTTTCACCAAAATGTTTCGGAGTTCGTTTTGAACTACGCATTTGATTGGCTAAAGTATGTTGCAATGACTCAATCTCGTTCCCAGAGCCCACGTTCCCCTTACCCAGCGGGCGGGAAACGAGAGGCTCTGGGATAATCCGTTCACGCCATCACAGGATTCTTGTTATCCGGAAGAAGAGTTATATAGAGTTCACTGTGTTCATCAGACAATGAAATATCGATGCGAAACGGATTATCCCAGAGTCTCTTGTTTCCCGGGTGGGGAACGTGGGCTCTGGGAACGAGATTGACAATGACTGTAATGAAATCTCACATACTGCGTGTTAGGCAAAATATTCAATAATTACAATACATTTATTCGCACAAAAAGACATAATATACATATATTCAAACTGATATTTATTCTAAAATTTGGGTACCAAATTGCACTGGAAACCATGCTATAGGTGGTTTTGACTGTGACGTCACAAAATTCTAAAATGTTCATTATTAAACCTACAACGTTGGTTGTTTTATATATTTTGTAGATCGTTATTACGAGTTTTCCTGGAAAATTTTAAGTTGATACAACCATTCCTTTTTGAGTTAAATGTCGTTAAAAGCCACTTTGTGCACACTGTTGGGCATACAATGCTGGGCATACAATGCTGGGCATACAATGATTGGTTAAGCTTTGGAAGAGATGTCTAATTATATCTGATGTACAATCTAAAGATTCTGGTTGAAACTACACTTTATATGAGCATTCGTTTTTTTGGCCGCCATATTTGTGTACCTCACAGACGCCAATTAGGTACAGAAAAAACAAATGCTCGTATAAAGTGTAGTTTTTGCCAGAGTTTTCAGATTGTACATCAGATGTAATTAGACATCACTTCTAAAGCTTAACAAAGCTTTATATGTTGAATTCTGTGCACAATGCGGCTTTTACCGACATTTGAAAATTATGCTGACGTCAGCAATAATATAATTCAAAACTCTGTAACTCTTGTATCGACTTAAAAGTTTCCAGGAAGACTCGTAATAATGACCTACAAAATATATAAAACCAACCTTTTAGGTTTAATAATAAACATTTTAGAATTTTGTGACATCACAGTGAAAACCACCATTACCTATATCTAGAATTTGTTATGAGTTACCCGTTACCCCATTACCATAACTGCGAGCTGCCAAAAACAGCCTTATAATTGCGAGTTTGTTTGAATTTGATCCATTAAGACTTGAATGCAATCTCTCTCTTTTATATATTACTGTATACATAAAAGTTAGTCGGTGGTTATAAACTACTGGGGTTCCACTTGACTTTTCACCTTGTTTTATCAATTAAATCGAATTCAGCCGTCAATAATCTGTGGTCTGACAAAGTAAAGTCAGAAGGCCAGTCCTATAATAATAAAAATAATTATAAAATAACATTTTGAAAACAAGCGCGGCGATTGGCTGAAAGCCGTGTTTCTATAACTTTATGGAAACACGGCAAGGTCCACGCCATTCAATACGCCATCATTCAGTGTAGGATACGCCATTATACGCCATCATACGCCATTATGAAGAGTAAGGAGAATTTACGCTTTGATGCAGTGATTATTTTTACGTTCTATACCTATTTTCGACATGTTATTTTATAAAGGAAATAGAAAACATTGTTTTCCGTGTTCCCATAGAGTTATAGAAACACTTGTGGAAGTTTGGGAGAACTCGAAATAGCGTGGAAACACTCGCCCTGCGGGCTCGTGTTCCCACTACAATTTCTCGTTCTCCCAAACTTCCACTCGTGTTTCTATAACTCTATGGAAACACGGAAAATGTTTTCTATTTCTTAATTATAAAATAACATTTAGAAAACGCACGCGGTGATTGGCTGAAAGCCGTGTTTCTATAACTGTATGTAAACATGGAAAAAATGTCCACACCATCCAATACGCCATTATTCGCCATAAAAGCTGCATCATACGTCATTCAGTACGCCATCATAAGCCATTTTGAACAGTATAAAGGAGAATTCAAAAACTCATTAATAATTCACGAGGAAAACACAAAGGAAATCAGTACCATGTCCGTGGTTTTATACCTGATAAAACTTCTTGACGTCAGAAAGAATACTAATGAACATGCAATTTTATATAAAGAATACTAATGAACATACAATTTTATATAAAGAATACTAATGAACATAACATCCAATAACGAATCGTTTTTGAAACCATTCAAAACACTCGCATCACGTGTTTTATCAGATCTAAAACACTCGGGCTGCGCCCTCGTGGTTTTAAATCTGATAAAACACTCCTGCTCGTGTTTTAAGTGATAGTTAAAATATGAGCGGCCGATCTTTATGGGCATTTACAATAATTTACTTATCAAATTCTAAGTGTAAATAATGAACACTTTTTTTAAGGATCGTAGGAAAGGTGAGATAAGATCACTTACAGTCAGAAAAAGCTCAATTTGAGGCACTAGTGCCTATTAACTTTGATAAAACCTTGATGTTTTAATAATCAATGTTTTATCCGTAGTTAAAGATGCTGATTAAACATTCATTTCTTTTGAATTTTCTTCATGAATTATTAATGAATTTGATAAATACTACTTCACGCTTTGATGCTATGATTATGTTTACGTTATACCTATTTTCGATGAGTTATTTTATAAAAGAAATAGAAAACATTTTCCGTGTTTACATACAATTATAGAAACACTCGTGAAAGTTTGGGAGAACTCGAAATTACGTTCCATTTCTCGTTCCCCCAAACTTCCACTCGTGTTGCTATGACTGTGTGTAAACACGGAAAATGTTTACTATTTCTTAAAGATAAAAGTAATTAGACATGAATTTCAAATTTCCCCCTCAGATTTCAGAAAACCATGAGGTTCGTTGAAGGAAACCCGCCTTCGCTTCAATGTTTTAAAATTGGAGAGGAAAACTCAGATTATTACATCATGTTATTTTGTGATTTTTAAGATTTATTAACTTTATTGCCTATAGCAACTGGTGGTCAAACAGAGCGAAATGCCCCAATTGAACATGACTACCATGATGTACAGTGAGTGTTGGTTTTGCGGAGGGAGGAAAACCGGAGAACCCGGCGAAAAACCCTCGAAGCACAGGAGAGATCAACTACAACTCACTGATCTCGAAATAAAACTGGATAGTGCAACCTATTGTCCACTGGTTCATAAAATGAAGCCAGCTAAACAAAAGAAATCCGTAATTACTAAGGGACCAAACATGCTGAAAAATGTCTTTATGTCTTCTTAAAACGTCTTCTGTACCAAAAAAGACTATTGAACTATATTTTCTTTCAAAGATTCAGCATCTCATTCAACAAAATGTTTATATCGGTGCCAGAATACGCTAGAAAGACCATCACTTGGTCCCTTAGTAATGGGCGACTTCGAGATCAGTGCTACAACTCTACTCACATTAGTTTCCAGCTCGACAACGGGGTCATTCCCAAGCGGTCACCCATCCAAGTACTAACCCCGTCTAACCGGGCTTAACTTTTTGGTGAGAGGCAGCGCGCTAACAGCACACGCCATCCGTGCTCCCCTATAGGGCAATGTAACCATGCATGATCAGGGTTTTATCCAAGCACTTTTTTAGGTCCGGTTACCGGACCTAGAAACTCGATCTGGGATTGAGTTTTAATACTCAATCTGAATTACGAATAAATTATTTGTGTATGCACGATACAATTAAACAACATTTCTTTGACTGTCAAATCTTTACTTTTTCCAAGTATTCATCTGTTGTTATTAATACCGTTTTACACTTCACCTTTAAGATTGAACAGTATACCAAATTACCTATAAGTTAACAGGTGTTTTTTCCCCAATAATCTTCCAGTGAGTTTTATTCAATAGAGACTTCGGCAACTCGCCTACAGACAGAAGCCACAATCCTTTTGGTCAGGGCAAAGGATCGCAGCGTCCTTTATAGCTATACTTCATGTTTGGTCCACATAATAGTTTGGGTTTCACTACTTCATCACGTTAATTAGATGGTTTTGGTTAGGCATGTGTATTTTGTAATGGTTACCGTGGCATTAGGGTTAGGCTCAGCACTACCACATACAACTACGAACCAAACACATATCTTAAAGGGTATTGGCAATAAAAATTAAGTTTGTCTAATTTGAAAGAACTCGCCAAATGGTATAAGAAGACCTTTTGTAATTTTTCTGTATCTTTCTTGTGTTTTGAAATATTTCGACCAAAGACAGCGTGCTGTCCGCCATCTTGTTGTAATATTGGGTCTAATTAATTAACTAGGAAATTGGTGACGTCACCAGGGTAAACCTGATGAAACTACTCCGTGGGTGCCCAAATTTCCACGGAAGGCTTTTTAAATGTTGTGGGTCAATTTAAAATGGAAATAGCACAACAAAAAATCGAGTTTCTAGCTCATAATGTCATAAGGTTGGCAAGATAAAAATTTCACTTTACCCTGCTTATGTCGTCACATGCATAATTTTGCATATCGAAAATAATTCCAAGATGGCGGGACAGCACGCTGAGTTTGGTCGAAATATTTCCAAAACCAAAACAGATACGGAAAAATTGTAAAAGGTCTTCTTATACCATTTGACGAGTTCTTTCAAATGAGATAAACTTAATTTTTATTGCCAATACCCTTTAATTAATGCTGTAATTTTCTCAATAATAAAATGTGCCATTAAAAATATAATTTAAAACTTTCAAAATTTTGCTCAAATGTGCTGTCAGATCGCGGGAAATGTCATTTTAGAGACCCAAATTTCAAAACTTTTCCGAGGGGGCATGCTCCCAGACCCCTCTAGAACTGTGCACCACAAGTAAAATTCAATCTGTCCAAAAAAACGGACCTAACCTCAAGTGCTTGGATAAAACCCTGATGATGTACAGTAAGCAGGATAGAGCAAAGTAAAAAGGTGGAAACTACCGAGATTTATAGTAACGAAATACTGACGTTTCGAGCAGAGCCCTTCATCAGAGTAAAATCTGGTATATAAAAGGCTGCGCTCGAAACGTCAGTATTCCGTTACTGAAAATCTCAGCAGTTTACCACCTTTTCACCTTGCTCTATCCAAAACACTGCCTATGTAGTGATTGGGAAGCACGGGTGGCGTGTGCTGTTAGGGCGCTGCCTCTCACCGCTGTAGTTAAGCCCAGTTGGACGGGGTTAGTACTTGGATGGGCGACCATCTGGGAATAGCCCCGTTCTCGAACTTGAATTTCATGCGAGTAGAGTTTAGTTGGTCTCTCCTGTGCTTCGAGGGTTTTCCGCAGGTTCTGCGGTTTTCCTCCCTCCGTAAAATCAACACTTAGGTATTAGGTTATGTCGTTCACTTTTAACATGAGCCTCTGGCTCGGATGATTGGGCGACCACATCCTGTGCTTACGACGTTAAATAAAATAAATCATTACTCATATGCAGCACTCTAGTTTTTTTTTTAGTAACCAGTATACCTCGTGTCCATATTCTTTTGGGAGGAGTTCTGAATTAATTGGTTGAAGAATACACTTGGAAGAACTTCTGCAATTAAATTGTAAGTACGTGCGTGAATTATTACTACTTTTATCACAAAAATTCTTGAGAATCAAAAGAGAATTAAAGTGCCTATGAAACGAAAATTAAGTCTGTTTTATTTGAAAGAACACTTAAAATGATAGAGTAACATCTTTTGTCGTTTTTCGTTTCCTTGCTTCGTTGTTGAGATATTTCAGTTTGTTTGATATGTAAATTATTAAACATTTTGACGTCACACACGCATATTTGATAATAGAAAAGATATCTAACCTTCTCCAATAACTCATTATGCACGTGTGACGTCAAAATGTTTAATTTGAATATCAAACAAACGGAAATATTTCAAGAACGAAGCAAGGAAACGAAAAATTTCAAAAGATGTTACTCTATCATTTTAAGTGTTCTTTCAAATAAGACAGACTTAATTTTCGTTTCATATAGGCAATTTAACAAATAGATTCCATTTTCCCGTGCGTGTGTACTATAATAGATTACGTCACAGCTTATAAAGAACAAAAAAGTACGACACAAGACGAAGTCGAGTGGCGTGACTGTTGTTCTTTACACGCCGTGACGTCTTCTGTGATCTATTACAGTACACACACGGAAAAATGTATACAATAAAAGTTCACGTAGTTTATCGAAGGATTTTTGGGGCATTAAAAAAGAAAAACAAGCCTGCTGACGTGGATTTGACGCCATCTGTGTGTGTGTCCTTTAACAAGTGCTTAACCCATTCCTGCCTGAGCCGGCCAAAACGACCCCTTTATTAATTGTTTTACTCTGTCTAACACCACAGACATTCTAGGCAGCAATGGGTAAATATACATGTAGATCACGTCAACAACCAATGAAAATTCATAGATAAGTCGCGTTTTTGTACAAAGGTTAAGGGACATTGGCATTAAAAATTAAGTTTGTCTAGTTTGAAAGAACTCATAAAATTGTAATAGAAGATCCTTTACAACTTTACAACTAATCCTTTCAATTTGTTTGATATGTAAATGAGATGGCCTCTGACGTCAGGAGTGGGGTAAAATATTTTCATACAGAGCAAAATCACTTACATATCTAACATGAAATGTTCAGCGTCGCAAGGAGTTTTTATGTGCACAGTTTCAAATGATTTCGCTGAACAAACTTAGAGATATAACTGGTTTTGCCACATGTGAAAATATTTTACCCCACACCTGACGTCAGAGACCATCTCATTTACATATTAAACAAATTGAAACATCTTGAAAACGAAGAGAGACTTTTTCGTATGAAAAAGTTGTAAAGGATGTTCTATTACAATTTAATGAGTTCTTTCAAATTAGACAAACTTAATTTTTAGTGCTATTGCCCTTTAATCATTTTTTTAAATCAAAAGGGTGATAAGTCGAGTAAAGGTATCCTTCAGTAATATGATTAGTTAAAATATATAAAAGTAAACTCAATTGCGGCCAATTGTTACCTTTTTAATAAATACACAGTAACAATTGGCCACAATTGCGTTTATTTTCAAAAGGGTGATTTAATTTTAAGGTATTTACCGATAAAATACAAAGTCCACAGCCACACAATTTGAGGAATGGTCTTTGTGTGTAACCTTAGGTTCATGTCCATGAACAGTTTTGTACGCAGACTCAAATTCCTCTTCAAAAATGCACTCACAAACTGGACTATCCTCGGGACCATTAAAATCTCCAGCAATTATAACGGGCACTTCTCGGAATCTAAGAACAAAACAAAGAATCTGCAGGCCACAACGTACACTGCTTTAGACATAGGCGTAGCAATCCAATTCTGTTTGGGGCACCCACAGCAGGGCTCGAAATAGAGAAAAAATATGGCCTGACAGTCTAATTTTTTTTGGCAGGTCAAATAAATTTTTGCCTGCCATTTTTATTCTTGAACTGCCAAAATGGTGAGGTCGCATCTACTAATGAAGAAATGAATGTTTTCTTGACAGTTGACATGCATTTTTATTATTTTTGTAATTGCCCTACTAAACTGGTCTATAAAGGTTTTCTATAAAGCGCTTTCAAGCCTCAAGGAGACTTGGACGCCATTTTGTTTTCTATTAGTGGCGGTGTTGTCTGATAGCCTGGGACCTAGTATACCGCTGGACGTTAGTACGCGCCTGCAATCGAGATCGTAACGGATCGTAAATTATCGTAAACACAAATACGAATCGAAGAGAACTATCGTTTAAAATATCTTTCACTTACTTGACTTTGTATTTTAAAATATCTCCACTAGTGATCATTCATCATTGTTTCACACTTTCACATAATTAAGAATAGGAGTTGTCAGTTGTGGTAAGCAAATGAAATGAAACATATCTATAGAATTTCGCCTGCCATTTTATTTTTGACTTGGCAGTTCAAATTTTTTTTCGCCTGCCATCTCTCAAATATGGCCTGCTTTTGGCCATTGGCAGGCCGCTATTTCGAGCCCTGACTCACAGAGATTTTCGAAAAATTAATAGCCAAATATTGATTTTAAGCCAGATTTTTCACTTGTATTTCAACGTATGAATTTGGCTTGTACATTTCACAACTGCGATACATATCGTTTTTCAATAATTATATCATGTTTTTTAACCTTTCCTTTCTGATGCGACCTTTTTTTAATTTATGTACCCATTTTTCAGGCTATAATTACAGTAATTTCATTTAGTAGTTACGAAAGTTAAGGTTTACCTTCGTGCATAGCTGTGAATAGCATCCATTAGCTTCTTTGCTTCTGTCTATTTGAATAATATGGTTACAGTATATTAGTGCTGGTCACCATGAACAAGGTTGTGCTGGCCAGTCAGTAACAACTTAATGTGAACTTGTAAGGGCTGTAAGTTGAAACAGTAGGCCTATCCATATGATTTCTTGGAGGCGCGTGGGACATGGCTCGCCATATTAAAGTCAGGCGCGAAATGACAAAACTACGTGTTAAGATCAGATGTTTCACTAGGCTATAAACGTTCCGTTACGATACGTCGTAAGACATTATGCTTCGTTGTTAGACGTTGCCTTGTAAGACGTTACGCTGCCTTGTAAGACGTTACGCTGCCTTGTACGTCGTTGCGCTGCCTTGTACGTCGTTGCGCTGCCTTGTACGTCGTTGCGCTGCCTTGTAAGACGTTACGTTGCCTTGTAGGTCGTTACGCTGCCTTGTAAGACGTTGCGCTGCCTTGTAAGACGTTACACTGCCTTGTAAGACGTTATGCTGCCTTGTAAGACGTTACGCTGCCTTGTAAGTCGTTGCGCTGCCCTGTAAGACGTTATGCTGCCTTGTAGCTAAGTCGTTATGCTGCCTTATAAGACGTTACGCTGCCTTGTAAGTCGTTATGCTTCCTTGTAAGACGTTGCGTTGTAAGACGTTACTGACACTGCCTTGTAAGACGTTGCGCTGCCTTGTAAGTCGTTATGCTGCCTTGTAAGACGTTGCGTTGTAAGACGTTACGCTGCCTTGTAAGACGTTGCGTTGTAAGACGTTACACTGCCTTGTAAGACGTTGCGTTGTAAGACGTTGCGCTGCCTTGTAAGACGTTGCGCTGCCTTTAAGTCGTTGCGCTGCGTTATAATATACGTTACGCTTTGTGAGACATTGCGTTCAGGGCGCTCTGCCTTGCATCATGTAAGACGTTGCGTTGCGTTGCGTTGTAAGACGTCACGCTACGCTATAAAACGCAGTTACATTGTAACACGTTCCGCTACGTTGCAATTGTAAGATGTTCCACTACACTATAAAACGTTCCACTACGTCATGCTATGTTGTTAGACATAGGCTGTCAGTAAACTGGCGCGTGATATCTTACTGCGGTCACAACAAACGAAGCGCATGGCAAAATGCGCATCTCGATGACGCAAGGCGCGTGACGTGGCGCGAACAACATTGTTGAAAAAGGATGAACACTATTGTTGCAACAGATATTTATGTGTATATATGTAGTTGATGAAATATTTTAAATGAAACTCGAAAAGTGTCATTTTATGACCACTCACAAGCTCCTTTCTAGTGTCTTCACCAAGAGTAATGTAATAGTTAGATTACCCCTGATAAAGACACTGGAAAGCAATGTCGATTATGAAGACACATGTTTTTCTTGGTTTATGCTTTCTCTTACCAGCCTCAAATATTGATCCCAATAGCTATTCCCATATGCCAAATGTGAAGTTACTACAATAACCTATTGGAAGTAAAAAAACAAACTTAATAAGATCTACATGTACAGTAACATGCTTTACACCACAGGGGGCCTACACAAACAGTTTGCCTGTATACACATAATATAGGGATTTTTGGTGACTGAAAATTCAAGTGTAGAATATATACATTTTAAGACCAAACTGGGACCAGTTGCAAAAAATGCAACTACACAGGCCTTCTGGCAGGAATTGAACCCACGACTTTGTGATTCTAGTGCAATGCTCTGACCACTGAGCCATGGAGGCCATTGCCGAGAGGTTGACTGCGAGTTCTGTATACATTAAGGTGGTAATGCCAGGAGAGAATTGGCTTTATTAGAAGTAATATTGGGCATTTCACTCAATTACATAGCATGTTCTAGGGATTTTTGGTGAAGGAAAATTCAAGTGTAGAATATATATTCTACACTCGAATTTTCCTTCACCAAAAATCCCTAGAACATGCTATGTAATCGAGTGAAATGCCCAATATTACTTCATATATAATATATCATTTTATGTATGTAAATTCATATTTATGGTAAAGTAATGTAAATGATTATGTTAGTGAATATAAAATGACTTGTTCGTAACCGCCAAAATGGATAATTTGAAGCTACAGAAACAGGTGGGCCCCCTGTGTTTACACCAGTACAGTAATTTAAAAATCCCTTACCTCGTATTTTGATGGCAGTTCAATATGAACTAATAACCCAACTCTTTGGGCAGCATCATTAAACACTATCGTTTCAATGGATTTTACCCTAATAATTATAACATTAGTGAATTTTTATTTAATAAAACTACAATAATTATTATCTGTAGAACTAGATATTTGTGTACAATATGCAAGAGGTCTTAAGGCATTGGTTAAGGTACTAACTTGTGGGTTTTATCCACCAAGACAACTAGGCCATCTGATTTGAAACCCAGACGTTTTAGCTGGTGGATATTATATCTATAAAAAACCAGTGAGAACAATGTTTTTTGTTTCATTTTTTGAATGTTTGCATCAAGCCCAGGTGTAGGGCCGAAGGCCCAGAACCTGGTGAGGGTGCTAATCTTGACACACATGGAGTCCATTTTACACGTGTGTAGAAAAAGTGAGAGAGACAAAATCTGGGAAATAGTTTATATATATATGTTTGGCACAATGTCACACAGTAAGAATGGTTGGACACTGGTGACTAGCGATGAAGAAAACTAGGGAACTAGTGGAAGTGCAGAACTTGCGATGACTTGTGCCAACATTTGACTGGTGGCATCGCAAGTCATCGTAAGCTAACTTGCAATGACTTGCGTTCTCGTTTGATTAGGGCTTAAGATGCAACCTATTTTATAATGTAAAGATGGTCGCCAATTTATAATTTAAATTAGCCTTCCCAGCCTTATTACTGTGTAAAACTTCTTTTCAATTATAAACAAAATAACGAGGTTTGAAAGGCTAATTTAAATACAAAGAATTGCAGTCATCTTTATGAATACGGTGTATACCGTATGTATACAAAACGCGAAAACAATAAATGAAAGTGAAATCATGGCTATAAAGTGAAGTTTGACATCAAGTGCCAAAAAAATGACCTAAATTCTCTAATTGTTACAAGGGGGTCTATACCTGTGACCTAGTTGTTTGTTAAATAAATCAAAAACAAAATCCTTGAACCAAAACTCTTGAAAACAGATAACATCTGCATTGACTGGATCTGACAGTAGTAACTTGATTATGGCTTCGTAACGAGGAACATATTGATCAGGAAATGAACTTTCCTTGGAATACCACGGCGTCCATTGGCATTTACTACAAAGGATGATCAATCAGAAAGAAATCCTGAGCAATAAGTCCAGTATTAAACAGCACAAAGTAGACAAGATATTACTGTAAAAAACATCGGTGAACGGTGAACCTACTTCATTTGTTTATAACAAGGCGCTAATAGGTTGAAAGTAGCGCATTTAAAATGACCTTTCTCTCTCGTTGCCATCGTACTTAAGACTTGATAAGGAAGATGCTTCGTTACACGCCTTATCATTCAAAATCAACGTTTCATTTATACAAGTTAAACCGCAACTGCTATTCATCGGCCATAACAAATATCAACACTTCCCAAAGTCGCGCTATTACGGAAGTAGGTTGAGTACTAGTGTATGAAACTGCGATACCCCAAGCCAGTGGTTTTCAAGAAGAAAGGCCTGTACTTCATCTAGAAATATTAAGTTACCAAGAAGAAACCAAGATGGTGCACGTGTGATGAGTCTGAGATTTTGTTTATCATATGGATGCTTTTGTCGCTCTTGCACAAGCAGAACTTGGTGTAAAAGCTTGCAAGGAGGTAAACTTAGTTGTATGAAGTATTTGATAAAATTATAAGTTAATGAAAAAAGTAGAATGCTGCGTAGGCAGTGTTGGATAGATATCTGGACATCTGGATAATATCTGGACATACTATTCTTTAATACAAGGCAAATCATGATATAGTCACCCCCTAGATGAAAACATCCTTCCAACTCCTCAACATCAAAGGCAAACAAGATCATCTGACTCTACCTGCTACAAATATCAAATAAAGAAATGCAATACCCCAACTTACCAAAAATCATATCTAATTCGGACAACAAGAACCTGGAATATAAGTACCGTACTCCCTAAATCTATAACATCAAAAACCAGAACTTTTACAGAGTTTAAGAAATCACTATTTAACTACTATCTTTTAGCATTGCAAAATACTTTTAACGTAGAAGATCCACCCACTTGGAAAAGTGTGTGTGTTAAATGTAATTTAGCCCGGAATCTTACGAACATCCAGCTACTGTGTGGCCTATCCTTTATTGTTTATTTTGTACATTGTTTTGTTTAGATTTTGTAATTTGTAATTTGTAAAGTGTTTCTATCTGTTTCGGGGCCGCAGTAATTGGCATTAGCTGTTGCAGTTGCCCAGCCTGTCGTCTCAATGTCTGTATTTATGTTTGTAATATGGCAATCATGGCAAAGTTAATAAATAAAAAAATTTAAAAAGTGAAAAGGTGGTAAACTGCCAAGATTAGTTTTGATGAATGAAATACTGACATTTTTTAGCAAAGGCCTTTTTTCACATTTTACTCCTGATGAAGGGGCTCTGCTTGAAACGTCAGTATTTATTATTACAACCAATCTCAGCAGTTTACCACCTCACTTTGCTTTAGCTTCTAATAGATAATACATGAAGTAATCTTTGTTTTATGTTTATATAGGAATGTTCTTGGCTTCGTACTTTATTTCAAGTTGTGCTGGATAATATTTATAACAATGGATACACCACAATGTCTTGTGAAGAAATTTGTCTGCATATCTTGAACATTGTTGTGTCCAGAAATGGCAACACATTACCTACCAATCATGTGATGTTATCTGTGAATAATCTGTTCAAGTATGCAAATGATGCGAAATTTGTTGGGAAAATTGGAAACACTGTTGAAATGGCAGAGTCGGAGTTCTCACAGGATGTTACTGGTAAAGTTATTACTGAGTTATAAATATGGCTAAATGTAATTTAGGCAAGGTAAAAAAGGAGACAATGCTAGTCAGCAGACGCTCACTATAATAATTATTATGGGGATTATATCAGCACTCATCAAAGTCTTGTCAGCGTGGTCTGAGCTTCACTGGTTTGTGTGCGCTTATAATATGTGGTATTATATCAGCACTCATCAAAGTCTTGTCAGTGTGGTCTGAGCTTGACTGGTGTTGCATGCGCTATCTATGTAATATATACCTGGTCAGCGGTCACTCATAAATAATATGTGGGGATTATCTCAGCGCTCATCAGAGTCTTGTCAGCGTGGTCTGAGCTTGACTGGTTTTGCGTGTGCTGTTCATTGAGTTAATATGTGGGGATTCTTGCTTTGCACTGTGTTGACCCACCCACCCACCCACTCCTGATAGAATGCAAGGTATTAAGTATATATATTTCCACTGCTTGACAGTGTGACTGGTGCCTGGAGGTGGGCTGTGATGGGGTTGCCATGGTTACCTCTGATCAGAGGGGTGGTATCCCCCCCTGGGGCTTGGCACCAATCCTCCAATAATGTCTATTGACGAATTATTTTTATGAATGTAGTACACACATAATAAAATAAAATACATACTGTGGGTTGTTCAACCAGTGCCCACATGAACATCAATCGAAATATTATAGTATTAAACTATAGTAGACTAACGTTTCGAGCGAAGCCCCCTGTGCACAGGCTAAATACTTGCAAGCAAGTTGTTGCAAGGCTATTCCAACAAGCTGTCACCAGGCAGTGGTGTTGCCAGGGTGCTGGTAATAGTGGGGTGAGATCATTAGGGGGGTCTGGCATGCTCCCAGAGAATTTTGGATTTCTAGGATCTCTGCATGAAACAGCATTCCTTGCATTTTGAGAAAGGTCAGAGTATTCTTAAATCCATCAGTTGTATAATTTTGTTGTTGTGTGGCAACTAACTTGACCATGGAACAACTATACCTACCCCTCTCAACAAGTTTCTCACTGGATTTCAACTTTTCATGAGAACGGTTTTCATGGGAGCATGGTTGGCGTGTGCTGTTAAGGCGCTGCCTCTCACCAATAGTTAAGCTTGATTGGACGGGGTTAGTACTTGGATGGGTGACCGTCTGGGAGTAACCCTGTTCTCGAGCTTGAGACTCATGTGAGTAGAGTTTAGTTGGTCTCTCCTATGCTTTGAGGGTTTTTCACCGGGCACTCCGGTTTTCCTCCCTCCACAAAAGCAACACCTAGGTCGTATGGTGGCTTCCTGGAGTGCCTTTAATATGCCTTCGACTCGGCCATGTTAAAATTTCAATGTGTAAATTGCTCTTGAAAAGCCCCTTGTGGGAAGAAGTAATTAATGTATGTATGTACTGTATGGTCATTGGGCTCTGGCTATGCTACCACCACCAACTGAAGATGTATTCACACTAGCTGATCCCAGTTTATTCACAAGTCTGTAACAGGTTGTTGACAACTTATAACAAGGTTGAGAACTCAAGCTTGATATGAACACATCTTGTTAATAAGCTGTGGGATAATTAACAAGTGTATACAGTATAGTCAGTAATATCACAGTAACCATGTTGGTTGGTTGATTTTAATGTCATTATTTTAATATTTGGTGTGTAGGTTTTGCTCCTTTGGAAGAGAGGGATGTCATTTTAATTGGGTTTTTAACCACCAACCCAAGGTCAAAGACCTCCTCTATTCCTGGAATGGGAATTGTTTTCTTGGAAGACAAGAAAAACGCTGTCATTTGCCAGGTAAACTGGAATTCTTTTGGAACTTATTGAGGCTTAATGTTAATCCCCAGTGGTGTGCTAGCATCAAGCACCATGCATCAGCTTCCTAAATGAATAATCCCTTGTGACAATTACTGTAGGTATCTGGTCTAGGAAAGCAACTACTTAATAAACTAGTATTGTTGCCAAAATGGAATTTTATTTCTTCTGCCAATTTTCCAGTTTTCATTTTTGAAGGTAAACAACATTTAACTGTTACTGTACACATTTTTTCTTCTTGTTTACAGTTGTATTCATCAAGTGAAAGAAAACTCTTTTAGTGATAGTTTATGTGTGATTTTGTTGTATAATTTCAATATATTTATAGGGGAGACATTATTTGGGTATATTGAAGTTGTTGAAGACTGTATATGCATTGGTGAGGAAAAAGTGCCTTGTGTCATTCCTAACTCATTGTCAATTGGAGACTATGTAAAAATGGAGAGGTAATGATGACACTAGTATGCTGTATATGTGGTGGTAGTGGTAGTGGTGCCTAGCATCACCTGCACCACCATTACCATGGTAATCACCACTAGAACTACCACCATTACCACTACCATCACCACTACAACTATAGTACTATACCACCACCACTATCATCATTACCACTACTACTGTACCACCATTAAACTACTATTATCACTACCAGCATTACTACAGCTATCATAACCACCATTATTACAAATACTGCTACATCCAGTGGTAATAGTGGTGATGGTAGTTGCAGTTGTGATGGTAGTGGCAATCATAGTGGTGATGATAATAGAGTTGTGGTGGTGGTAGATGTAGTGGTGATGGTTATGGTAGTTGTGGTAGTTGTAGTGGTGATGGTACCGTAGTTGTGGTAGTACTGCTGGTAGCTGTAGTGGTGATGGTATAGGTAATGGATTGTGGTAGTGATGGTAGTTGTAGGTAGTGGTGATGGTAATTGTGCTGATGGTAATGGTTAGTTGTGGTAGTTGTAAGTAGTGGTGATGGTAATATTGGTGATGCTAATGGTAGTGATGGTAGTTGTAGCCTTTGTAGGTGGTGGTGGTAATTGTGATGATGATGATGATGATGATGGTAATATTATTAAAATAAATGGTGATGGTGACTACAGTGATCATGATTGTTTTTTATTCACTTTTAATTAGCAAATCAGAAAAGTTTAACTTGAGAGGTTATTTAAGAGCCATGAGTCCCATTCATAGGTAAGCTGATTATTTGAATGTAAACTGAATAGACTCCAAACAGGTCATTTGCATGATGGGTGGCCTGGCAACATTTTTGAAATGTTGGGTCTGATTGTCAAACATTATTGGTATGACAGCTGGAAATGAAATAGCATCACGTTCTGCGTATGGCAAGGTTAATTTTTTCTTTTAAAAGCTTGACATCTTGTCTTTGTTGTTTATTTATGTTGTTTGTTTTAGTTCTTGCCATGACGAAAAGAAACCGTTTTTTCTTGCTCAGTTAGTGTGTTCCCAAACACAGTATTCAACAATCCTGGTTCTTCAAGTAAGTACTGACAGTAGATCGAAACAGAAATGGTTGATAGAAAATGACACCTTTAACCCTTTCCCGTTGGTTTGTTTTTCCTATGACGACTAAAATTGTCTGGCAATAGCCAGGGTAAAATACATAGACGATAGTACATGTATAGACTTAAAGGGCATATGACTCGAAAATTAAGTTTGTCTTATTGAAAAGAACATTTAAAATGATAAAATAACATCTTTTGCAGTTTTTGGTTTCCTTGCTTCGTTTTTGAGATATTCCAGTTTGTTTGATATGCAAATGACACAACATTTTACGTCACACGTGCATAACGAGTATTATGAGTTACCAAGAGAAGGTTACATATCTTTGCTATTGTGAAACGAAATCACTTGGAATACTACATGTTTGGTGTTGTGGTAGAAACACGCACATGCTTCCTTTGAGTTAAGCCCATAATAGCAAAGATATGTAACTTTTACTGATGACTCATGCATTATGCACATGTGACGTAAAAAGTTGTGTCATTTGCATATCAAACAAGCTGGAATATCTCAAAAACGAAGCAAGGAAACCAAAAACTGCAAAAGATGTTATTTTATCATTTTAGATGTTCTATAATTTATAATTTTCGAGTCATATGCCCTTTAAACAGTGAAATAAAAGTAGTGTGCTGCGTAGGCAGTGTTGAAATACAAATCGAAATATAGTAAGGTTTGACTATACTGCCGAAATAAATGAAACGTAATTGAAAAGTAAAGAGTCCTTCGCTCGAAACGTTAGAAAGTACGTTCAATAATTTCGCCAGTACTCAAACCTTACTGTATTTCGACATGTATAGACTTGCCGATGCCGCCTTGAAAAAGTTAAATCCATTTCTTGCTTTCCTTAAATGTTTTATGTTGCTTGTTTTTAGGGTGAAAAATTTACTCATTGGTATAATTGTCTTATTATTGGACAAACATACATGTTTAGTAAAGTACTTGAAACAACAATGAACAAGGTATGGCTTGGCATGCGTGCACGCTTTATTTTAGTCTTTTTTCTCTAATATGCGCACGCATTGTATTTGTTAAAAAAAACCTTTTATGACTTCAAAACTCTACGACTAACATTCTAAAAGTAAATTTGAGTATTCAGACGAAAAATAAAGAACAAAAAATAACGCTATAGTCCGGTGTTTTTCATAAACTCGTGTATCGTGTTTTACCAGGGGTTGCAAACACTCGAGAACAACCAATATCACTCGGCCTATTACCTCGTAATTTTCAATGTTCTCTTGTGTTTGTAAAACATTCGAAAACAATAAAAATCACTCGGCTTGCAGCCTCGTGATTTTCATTATTCTCTCATGTTTTACAAACACTCGAGAACAATGAAAATTACTCGGTTAACGGCCTCGTGATTTTTATTGTGCTCTCGTGTTTGTAACCCCTGGTAAAACACTTCCACTCGTTTATGAAATATTACGTAAATACCTACAGTAAGGAAAATAGTGCAATTATACCATTACTGCACGATGTAGGGTCAACCGAGTGAAAAAAAGATTCTGGCAACTACAAACCGTTCAGATTTTTTCAAAGTACAAGAAACGGACTCTTGTGTACAACTGGAAACTGAGAAAACAGAACTGTCGAACGAAAAGAAAAGAAAACGAGACGAACAAGAAAATAACGATAATGAGCCGGTGAGTTGCTGAAGATGACGAGACGAAGGAAAATAGGAAATGTGCAGATGGATTGGTTGTGTTGTTATTTATTTATTTATTTACATTTTCACCTAAATAATTCAAGTACTGTATAGGTGCGGAGAGGGTTAAAGTACACCCTTATTACAACAAAAAAGACAAATTAATACAATACACAAAATGATGAAGATCCGTAGCAGCAGCAGCAGGATTTAGAAGAGAGTACGTTTCTGGAGGAAGAACGTTTTAAACAGATAGATTCCCAGGTCCAAAAGTTATAGACGTCGTGAGCATTAATTACAGCAATGACTACACTAGTCATTAAAAAGTTGAATTTTAAACTGATTAGCGGCTGAAGTAGAATCTCGTATTGAGAAAGGTAGATTATTCCAGAAGAAGTGGCGTCTATGCAGCCTGGTTCCCAGTCCTCTTTTTTAACGTCGAGCGGTAGACCGAAATTGTGAGAGGCCTGGAATAAAATGTTTTGCTTGGCCCCAAATCTGGCCCCAAATTATACAGGCTCCAAACGGCCGTTTGGCGGAAAACCAAGGCAGATAACACTCACATCGGTCTGCACAATTCTTTATAACATCATACAGCAAGGTTGGTCTACTGCCGAAACGTGAAAATAGCATATTTCGATTTGTATAATGATAATGATTTAATATTTCTATTGCGCAAATTAACATGTGGATATGATCAAATGCGCATTACAATGTTATGGGTGGCTTATCAGGCAATTTAGAAATTTTCACCGTGGCCGTGTGTTTCAACACAATCACTTCCTACGCCGAACACTACTTTATAAAGCATCGTATGTAACAACCTTTTAACGTAATGTAAAATAAAGAAACCTACTCGTTTGCTGTCTGCTAGTCAAGAAGAAGTTTGTGTAAGTGCCCTCGTTCATAAAGATTAAAGAATCCGAGCTCCAGCAGGATTCATGATAGATAAAGATGAACATTTTCCGCTAGTCCTCTCGCTCGATCCCTATTCTGTGACGTCACCAAAATAACTTCGAGAGAAAAGAGGACTAGGAACTAGTCTGACGTATATGCAGGAATCTGTAAACGTTTAATCTGTAAGGTTTTTATACAGACAAATTCCTGCGTAGACGTCACTTCCGTCAAATTTAACAGCGAAAAAGTCCATGAAGATGAAATTTTAGAAAAGGAAGATATATTACAAATCTTCTCAGAAGGAAGGTCCTAAATATGTAGAATCCCCAATAATTGTTTTAGGAGCAAGTGAAGAGACATAAGGAAACAGAATTAAGCAGTAGCAGTAATCGTCCTACAAGGTATATTATCAAACATTCTTCTAAGTCTGAAGTATTTTGGTGCTCAGCTCCTGTGACATACGAGGTTAGTGGCATACGAGGTTAGTGGCATTAGAAAAAATTATTTATAATTGATAATAACTTATAAATTGTTGTTATGGTAACAAGATAACCAGCTGGTTGGTTATATGGATACCGTTTTCCGGTATGCTAATAACCAATCTGGTGGTTATATGGCTACTAGTCGAGGAGGAGAAGCGAGAAAACGTCGTTTGCAGTTTTTCGTTTCCTTGCTTCGTTGTTGAGATATTTCAGTTTGTTTGAAATGTAAATTAAACAACTTGACGTCACATGTGCATAATGAGTTATCAGAGAAGGTTATATATCTTTGCTATTATCAAACCAAACTTAATTCGAAGGAAGTATGTGCGTGTGTTTCTCTCACAACGCCAAACATGTAGAATTTTCAAGTGATTATGTTTGATAATAGCAAAGATATATAACCTTCTCTGATAACTCATTATGCACATGTGACGTCAAGTTGTTTAATTTACATTTCAAACAAACTGAAATATCTCAACAACGAAGCAAGGAAACGAAAAACTGCAAAAGATCTTACTCTATCATTTTAAGTGTTCTTTCAAATAAGACAAACTTAATTTTCATTTCATAGGCACTTTAAGTCTGTCAATGTAAGGACCACCCTCTATGTAGGACCCCCTCTATGTAGCAGGCCACTGACCCCACAATTTGTGAGTACGACTGACCTAGCAATGTTCTATGGGTATCAGCCTAATATAATCTGGAGTCAAAACTATTGTGTAGTGGGGGTGCTACGTGGTCGACGTTTTCTCGCTTCTCCTCCTCGACTATACATCTCTCCTTGACGAGTAAAATCGTCTGGCGATAGACAGGGTAAAAAGATCCACAACAGCAATGCGCATGAAAGGGTTAATCTAGCAATAATCTTAAGACATGTATCTCAAAACAGCTCAAAATTTTATTCGTAGCGTTCATGTAAATTACTAGAAATCCGTTTTGTTATTTTCTGTTGAACAGGGTGTTATTACAGCCGTAATCGATATCGAAGCAGGTGTTTACGAAGTTGATAACAGGATGAAGTAAGATTATATTTTACGTGTTCTAATCGTTTTGGCATTATTGTTTTTTATGCGAATTGCTTCAAATCATAGTCAATCGAGATATGGTCTGGAAACTCGGCAAACTTCAAAGCGCCTATAATGAGCTGTGATTTTATGTTGAACCGTACCTTACACCGTGCACACCTTTGTTTTAGGTTTATTAATATTTAAATAACACGGTTGAGTGATTGAACTGAAACGTTGCTATTGGACAATTCGTTCATTATACTAAAGTACAATGTGTTCAGTGACCGTACACCGTGCACAAAAATGCATAAAGGCGAACAAAAAGATAGACCAAAGACTTTAGCTGAGTTTCCAGACCATATCTCGATTGACTATGTTCAAATTAGTTAACGTTTGATAAGTTGTGCTAACAAAACATCAATTAACGTACTGTACATACATTCCTATTAAGTACGTTTAACCCTACCCTGCGAATCAACCCCTTTCCGACCTACACAGGCTTCGGGGGAACGTTAGCCTGCGTGCAGACTCGTATTACAAGTTGACGTTAGTTATACTGTATATTAATTTGTGTAATTCGAGTCGCGCAGGCTAGAGGAAAGTCTCTGCAACAACAAAGTCGGTATATCTTTCTGAGCATGCGTGAACGGTTGCCAAGATACTATTTTGGCCCCAGGCTCTAATAGCGTTACTTGCTATTTTCTAGCGCTTGCGGGTGCGCATAAATAGAACTTGCTTGACCAGTTGAAAACCTGACTGACTCGCCCCAAACGTGGGACGAAGATTGAGTCTCGCCTCCGCCCGCGCCTCCCAGAGAGCCTGCTTCGCAGACTAGTTTGTTGGCAGAGCCCCCATTCCCCGAAGCCTGCGTAGGTCGGAAAGGCGCTCTGACTTCGCGCCTGTATCGTTTCTTTTGAGCGATGCAGCCTTCAGTATTTTACTCTGGCTAACGCCAGACGATTTTACTCTGGCTAACGCCAGACGATTTTACTCTGGTTAACGCCAGACGATTTTACTCTGGCTAACACCAAACGATTTTATTCTGGCTAACGCCAGACGATTTTACTCGTCAAGGGGAGAGTTCTCGGGCGCCAAAGGGTTAAGTAAAATTGAAAGATTCTTATATGAATTGATAATAAGTACTTATGTGAATAAGGTTTTCTTATGTGAATTGCAGTTTGTACACACACTATCAACCATGTAGCAATTTTGGTTGCGGATTGAGAGTTGGAGCAGTGGTGTCACTTTGCAATGTTCATTTATGCAAGCTTGATCAGGTTGATGCTTTTATTAAATGTTTGTGTTGCCACCTGTTTACTTACTTACTCCACCACCCACTCCACTACCCTCACTACCCACCCACTCCACCACCCACTCCACTCCACCACCCACTCACCCCGCCACCCACTCACTCCACCACCCACTCAATCCACTACCGCCCACTCCACCACTCACTCACTCCACCGCCCACTCACTCCACTACCCACCCACTCCACCGCCCACTCACTCCACCACACACCCACTCCACCACCCCCTCACCCCACCACCCCCTCACTCCACCACCCACTCACCCCACCACCCACTCACCCCACCACCCACTCACCCCACCCACCCACTCACCCCACCACCCACTCACTCCACCACCCACTCACTCCACCTCCCACTCACTCCACCACCCACCCACTCACCCCACCACCCACTCACTCCACCAACAAACCACTCATTCCACCACTCCCTCACTCTACCACCCACTCACTTTATCACCCACCCACGCACAACCACCCACTCACTCCATCACCCACTCAACCAACCACTCACCCATTCGCTCACTCAGCCACTCAGTCAATCACGTACCCACTTGTTCACTCCCTCCCTCGCTCACTCTCTCTCACCCACCCATTCACTCACTCACTCACCTACCTTTTCACTCAATCAATTACTCAACCACTCACTCAACCACTTGCTTATTTTTGGTTGAATGATTGATTGATTTTAGAAAGTACTTGGTTTTTGTTGTTGTACATACTCGACAATCCGTGTTGTTCAGCATTCCAAACTGGCATCGCAATTTAAGGTAAGCTAGATTTCTTTGTTTTTGAACTGCATTTTAAAGTACCCAGATGTTCGTGTTTGTCTCTGTGTTATAATACTTGTAATATCTGTATTTGTTTGAAGTGAAAATGCAAGTGTTGGTTGTCTTGCATACGTTTCTAAAATCGTTTTGTCTTATAAACTTTCACTTTCATCGACGAATTCTTCACTAAACATTTTGGCAGTTTGCCACTTTTTCACTTTTCTCTATCCAAGGCGAAAAGGGGTCGAATAGGTCAGTGGTAGAATACTGGTACTGTACGTTAAGCCAGTGCTCTTGGGTTCGATTCCTGCTTGGAACATGTGTGAGACATAAGTCTTCTTAACAGCAGCACAGCAGAGATTCGACAGGACAAGACACGACACGACACGGCCCGACTGACACGACAAGACAAGATAAAATAAACTACTCATTAAAACTAGCAATCTTTAAATACTCCTAGGCTGATTTTTATTATTTAATTTCTTCAGGCTTTAGTTCCAGCGCTGAGCATTTTTCACCGTACCTGTCAGCGTTTATCTCTGGTTCAGTTTGTGCTCTTTCTGGACGTTATTGATCTTCTGACGAAGAAGTTTAAACCAACATTAAGGTATAGCTGGGTGTATATGGATTAACTCTTTGCCTACAGTATCGTTCGTTTTCGAACGAAGCAGACTTTAGTATCTTACTTTGTCTAAGGCCAGACGATTTCAAGTGGAGAGCCCTCGGTATAGCCCTTACTTAGTAAAGAGTTAACCTCTTTCTAGAATTAATATTTTGTAACCATGATTTTTAATTTAAAGTGCCAATGCAGCGAAATTTCACCCCAGTTTTTTATGATTGCATTTGAAATAACACCTAAAATGACAAAGTAACTTCTTTCGTAGAATTTCGTTTCCTTGCTTCATTCTTGAGATATTCAGGTTTGTTTGATATGCAAATGTGTCGTGTTTATGACATCACACTGCATAATGACTTTTTGCAATAGCATCAATTTTAGGATATTCCAAATATTTTACACCCAGCTACACCCGTTTAGTGACCACACGTTTTAGTCATGGCTACATACATGCAAGTGCAAATTTTTATTAAGTACTTTCGATAAGCACACTCAAAGAAAATCATATTTTTCTAAAAAGTCATTATGCAGTGTGATGTCATAAGTATGACATTTGCATATCAAACAAACCTGAATATCTTAAGAATGAAGCAAGGAAACGAAATTCTACGAAAGATGTTACGTTGTCATTTTAAGTGTTCTTTCAAATGCAATCATAAAAAACTGGGGTGAAATTTCGCTGCATTGGCACTTTTAGATAAAGCATAGTCATTTCAAAATATGGTCTGGAAACTCAGCTAAAGTCTTTGTTCTATCTTTTTGTTCACCTTTATGCATTTTTGTGCACGGTGTACGATCACTGAACCCATTGTATTTTAGTATAATGACGAAATTATTCAATAGCAACGTTTCAGTTCAATCACTCAACCGCGTTATTTAAATATTAGGGACTTCAAGATCTACGTCGTCAACCTCAACGACGACGTCTTCTAATCAAGATAATCTTTTTGCAAAACAAAGAAAACGAATAATTTTTAGACCCAAGAGCAACCTCAACACCGTCCTCGTTCTTTATACAACGCCACTTAGAGGATTTTCACCAGGCGCGGACTGGACTTACAATATTTACCGGGAAATGGCCACTGGAGGGGCCCACCATAATAAAATGCATTTCTACGTTGAGTGCGTGGGGCATCTTGGCCAGCAGGCAAACAATGGCGTACTTCATGTTAAGACCACATAACAGTTAATAGACATATTACATACCAGCGATTATATTAGTGGGCCCCCACTTACTCAGGATTGAAATGTTCCGGGGTCGGGGTCAATACTCAGGCAGCCATCTCTATAGCCGAGGAACTTGTACTCAGATTTACAAACTCAAAACAGCATTTTTATACCAAAAAAATATTTTAGTTTACCCGCTTAAGGGAACTTACTTCAGATAAACAGGGGCCCACACAAGGACAGGAGCAAGTGGCCCACCGGGAAATTTTCCGGTGTCCCGGTGGGCCAGTCCGCGCCAGATTTTCACGTCTTCATGGTCGACGTCAACGGCCAAAAGATGAGAACTGTTGCTTGAGATTGACTTCAATACGGACACTACAATCATTTTAGCAATATATAGTCGTTATGTGTATATAGTCGCTAGGCGTTATGTGTATGAATAAATTATTGTATTGTATTGTATTGTATTGTATTGTATTGTATTGTATTGTATTGTATTGTATGTAATATATCAAACACGAGGAGGAGTGTTTCATCAGGATATCCAAACACTGAGACGTTTGTTGAAAACCGAGGCGAAGCCGAGGTTTTTTAACAAACTTCGAGGTGTTTGGATATCCTGATGAAACACTCCTCCGAGTGTTTGATATAGCATCTCAAACAAATCAGTATTTTAAGAGAAAATCAAGATGAAAGTTTGCTTAATTTATGTAATTTCTTCCTCCGATATTCAAACCACCGACACGGTACCGATTTCCTTTGTGTTGTCTTCATGAATTATTAATGAGTTTTGGATTGTATTGTATTGTATTGTATTGTTATACTGGGGCGTTTGGGAAGTCATTAAACTAGCTTCAAATATTAAATATAATAGTCAGTTAACCGTAAATTGTAAGATTTATCTTTCTTTTTAACCGCCGTTGTCGTCCTAACATCTTAAAGTCCCTATTAATAAACCTAAAACAAAGGATGTGTACGGTGTATGGTGCGGTTCAACATAAAATCACAGCTCATTATAGGGGCTTTGAGTTTCCAGACCATATCTCTATTGACTATGGATAAAGGAAGATGAAAAGGCGGCAAACTGCTGGCGAGATTTTTAGCGAAACGAAATACTGACCTTTCGAGCGGAGTCCTTTATAAGAGTAAACAACTAAACAAGCCAAAAGCTCGGCAAATTTTAAATAATAAATATTGTGTATCTCGAATTATATAATTATCGCCATGAAAATCCTGAAAGAATTAATCATTTTTTATTTCTCGAGAGATTATCATCTCTCTAAGATAATTTTTAATATTCTTTTTTTAAACTAGCCGAACTGATATTATTGGTCCTAAAAAGATCTTGAAAAGGTAAACATATGATATACATGTGATACACATGACATGATATTTGACATGTATGATATGGTTATTGTGTGGTATGGTGTATGATATGGTATGGTGTAGTGTGTGGTGTGGTGCATAGACCTTATTCATAAATGGTAGACGATTTAAATTAGCCCCTCTGACCTCGTTTTAGAGTAAAGATTATTTCGCACATGAAAACGAGTTCAAAGTGGCTAATTTATATGCACATAAAAGAATATTAATTCCACGGCCATTTATGAATATGGTCTATGGTATGGTGTATGGTATGGTGTAGTGTATGGTATGGTGTACGGTATGGTGTACGGTATGGTGTATGGTATGGTCTATGGTATGGTGTATGGTGTGGTGTATGGTGTACGGTATGGTGTACGATATGTTGTATGGTATGGTCTATGGTATGGTCTATGGTGTGGTGTACGGTATGGTGTACGATATGTTGTATGGTATGGTCTATGGTATGGTCTATGGTGTGGTGTATGGTATGGTGTACGATATGTTGTATGGTATGGTCTATGGTATGGTGTACGGTATGGTGTACGGTCTGGTGTATGGTGTGGTGTATGGTGTGGTGTATGGTGTGGTGTATGGTGTGGTGTATGGTGTGGTGTATGGTGTGGTGTATGGTATGGTGTATGATATGGTGTACGGTATGGTGTACGGTATGGTCTATGGTATGGTCTATGGTGTGGTGTATATGGTGTTGTGTGTGGTATGGTGTAGTGTATGGTATGGTATGGTGTATGATATGGTGTATGGTATGGTCTATGGTGTGGTGTGGTGTATATGGTGTTGTGTATGGTATGGTGTATTTATGGTGTGGTGTATGGTGTGATGTATATGGTGTTGTGTATGTTATGGTGTATTTATGGTGTGGTGTATATGATGTTGTCTATGGTATGGTGTACGGTATGATGTACGGTCTGGTCTATGGTGTGGTGTATGGTGTGGTGTATGGTGTGGTGTATGGTATGGTGCACGGTGTGGTGCATGGTGTGGGGTATGGTGTGGTGTGCACATCATTTGAGTTTTATCGATTTGATGGTTAGACCGCCTGGCTTTCATTCGGAAGGTTGCTGCTGTCAGACTATTACAAACTCCTAGGTGAAATTACTACACTAACGTACAAAACCATTTTAACTGGTATTTTTTTATTCAGTTCTAGTTCCAGTTCTCGTGATCCAACTATTCTTTCACATGTTGTCGACCTGGACTCCTTCACCTCGTCCGTTCCGCGTGATATTTACAAAGAATTTTTTGGACAGCCCCACTCCTGTGTAGTGTCCAGGCCATGTCGCAAACAAGCTATCCCTAAGCCGTGCACACTGAAGGATATCCTGAACGTAGTGGATAATTTAGGATCGCAGGGGACAGAAATGGAGGTTGGGAAAAGAAAGGAACCTTATGGGTGGAGGTACAAAGAAATAGCTAAGGATGAATTTCCAGAGGATACGGTAAGCTCCTAAATTATCAAGTATAAAACTACTCACTTACAGAGGATTTCACATAACTTTTGCCAATTGTGTTCCGAAGTTCGTTCGTTATTTCCGAAGTTGGCGACGAACTTCGGAAATTCATTACGTAATAGCCAATCAAGTTGCGAACTTTGAAACGAACTTGCGAAGTTCCGAAGTCCGGAACTTCGGAAGTTCGTTGTTCACTGTTGGACGTTTGGGGTAAATTTCGAATAACAACGGATCTTAATACTTTTGGGGGACAAAACCTATAGTACAGGTTTCGGCAGATTCAAGCGATCATTTCGATATAAAATTTATTTAAATCGGGCAAACAGAAAATATTTAGACATGTTTTGAAACACGTGTCCCACTGTAATACTACACCCACATTATATCTAGACATGCAAACAGGTAACAATATAAATATTCATATTTTTGGCGTTATTTGCCGCTTATTACTTGCGTTTTGTAGTTGTTGGACTAAGCAGCAAGCCGTTAGCGAAAACACTACTTAAGTATCAGCTTGATTTATTCGTATTATTTAGATTTACAATTCATGTATTGGGTGTCGTATTTACATTGGGAGACGTGTGTTTCAAAACATGTTTAAATATTTTCTGTTTGCTCGATTTAAATAAATTTCATACCGAAATGATCGATTGAATCTGCCGAATCCAGTACTATAGGTTTTGTCCCCCGACAAGTATTAAGATCCGTTGTTATTCGAAATTTACTCCAAACGCCCAACAGGGAACTTCCAACAGGGAACTTCGAAATGTTGCCGTGAACGAACTTCCGAAGTTCCGAACTTCGCAAGTCCGCAACTTGTTTGGCTATTACGTAATGAATTTCCGAAGTTCGTCGCCAACTTCGGAAATAACGAACGAACTTCGGAACACAATCGGCAAAAGTTATGTGAAATCCTCTGTAAAACCGATATTTATCAATTATTGGACGAGTCTTAGCGACATATCATGATTTGTCAGTGGCGAGCTACTATATGCTTCCAAATACTCGCGATTACTTCCTCGATTAGCCCCCTCCATCACCGCCATATTTACGAAAAAATTATTTGCAGTCAGCAGCGCTATCGCTAGTGCGCATGCTCATAAAATTATTTGCGGCAGCAAATTATTTGCACTCCGTTATTTGCAGGTGAATTAACCAATCAGAATGCGGGATAGAAACCAAATGAATGATAGTGAAATTTAATGGAGCTACATGTCGCCTTATTTTCAGAAATCTTAGAGAAACAAAATTACCCTAAAATTGCACAAAATCTCACAATAACGATTTTAAAAAGTATCTAAACATATAAGCCATACTGGAAACCTGCACAGAAGCGCGGACGGTCAAAATTAAAGCAAGATTGAAAGGGACTGCCAATGCGACATCTTGATTTCTGGTGGCCTGGCAACAATAAAGTTTAGGGATAAACAATCCATCATAGCAAAAAAAACCAGCTGTGGCGGCTGTATGCTTTACCCAGACACTAGGCCTTCTATATATCTCGACGAGGGGGCTCGCGCTGCCTCCTCCGCAGGCCCCCGTTGCATCATGGACAGGTCACACACGCCGAATTTAGGGCCTGCAAGATCCTGTAAAAAATTTGGCAAAACTTGGCGCGGAATAAATTTGCATAATTAACTACCCATTGTTAATAGCCATGGCTATATCCAAAGATTTTGAAGGCCATTGAAGACTTATGACATACGAATCCTAGCTTTAAAATGAAGGAATTGTTGAAAAAAGCAATTACGGTTGAACTTTGTCAACTTTCGGCTGGAATAATCAACGAAAATTCACTTTAGTCTATCCGGAGACTCTTGGGTTTATACTTTTTCGGTTTCCACAACAACTGAAACTTGAATTACGCTACACTATAGCGAACAATTTAACAGAATTAAATCTCATTAACTCTTTGTCAGCTGACAGTCTTGATAGCTAAATAAAACAAAAAAACAATAAGAAAAACCTGTACTCTCCTGTCCGTCGAATTTGCTTTTGTTCGGCAAATATTTTTTCCTTCAATTCATTTTTGTCGCTAAGAATGCTATCGGCAGAAGGTCGGTAATTCTAAAACATACTGGTTTCTTCATTGTCATGATCTGTAAGAAAGTTTAGACCGAATTTCCTGGTGGGTCACAGAGTTAAAAGAACTTGGACGTACGTTTGTCGAACAGCGGCCGGAAAGATTTTGCAGGCCCTTTCAAAACTATCGCCTCTAGGGCCTAGTCTCGCTGTGCATAATGGATCGCTGCGATTTTTTACAGGATCTTGCAGGCCCTCAAAAGTGTGACTTGTCCATGATGCAATGAGGGCCTGCGGAGGAGGCAGGGGCTCGCGTGCCTGTAGGGGTCTGGAACCCAACGACAAAAAAAGCCTAGTCGAATTGCCAACAACATCTCAAAAGTGCCCTAAAACGGTCCATGTCAAAGAAAGCGACATACAATGGTATCATACAGTGGTATCACACGGCCCAAGTCAAAGATAGCGACATACAGTAGTATCACACTTTAAGTACACATATAGTAATCAATATGTTATTTAGGTTCCATAACTTACTTGTTTTTATCTTAGAGACTAATTGCAATTGAAAAACACCGTGTGATATCATTGTATGTCGCTATCTTTAACATGGGCCGTTTTATGGCACTTTTGAGATGATGTTGGCAATTTCAAACTTCTACTTCTTGCAAGAATAGAGGGCCTAGTGTCTAGGCTGTGCTTTACCATGATCCTTTGCGAATCCAAATGAGTTCTGACAAGAACAAAACATTGTTTGACTTGTCAACGTGAGTTTAATAGATAATAGCTTTCTTCTTACTAATTTTGTATCCTTGCAGCTCCGCCTTACGTTATTTCTTTGAGATCTAGTTTTCGCTGTACGCAAAGGATCATGGTCAAACGTACATCCCGCCATGTTTTTTTCTCTCCTTTGGATTGTGACCTTTGAATAAATTGTTTTATTTCAGATGTTAATCGGATGGTTAAGATGCTGCAGCAAAACGGGTCAGTTGTGCCTTTGTGACCAAACTGCAACGATTCCTTGCCTCATTGTTAATACTGAAACATCTAAGACCATTCACAAATGCACCAGTAACTGCCTGGATCAAAGGTAAGAATACGAAAACACGAGTTATAGTAGTTTGCCACTTGTCACCGCTGCATGTCAAAGTTAAGCTCGGTTAGACGAAGGTTATACTTGGATGGGTGACCGCTTGGCCGAACTTGGGGCTCGTGTAAGTAACACCGCTACCAAACGTTTTGCGCCTGAGCGACGTCCTAGCTCGTACCTCAAAAAAGAGCGGGAAAAAGCTGAAATATTTAGATTGGTCCTAGAGTCGCACACAAAAGTTAAAATTACAAGCATACGGTATTTGTGCATGGCCTCTTTTTCAATATTGTAACATATTCTGAAATGCCCTATTCGTAGTTTTCATGACCCTTTTTTTTTTAAAACACAAATGAATGGCCGAGTCTTAGTCTTTACTGTCTGGTTGTTGTCGCCATGGCTATTTCCCACGTCCCTTGCAATGTTTACTCTTGCAAATTCACACATGCGCAAACTTTTGGCAGCGGTGTTCGTGTAAGTAGAGTTGCAACCTTTACCCATTGAACTATAAGAAGACTGGAACGATAACTCAGGGGGGATTTTGCCAGTCCCTTTGCAGGTAGCTCCCGTATATATTTTGTTTGGGACGATAACAAATTACTCCAAAACAACGGATTGAAATACATTGTTTTAAACGTATGTTTTTAGACATAGCATTGCCTTCAATTTGATGTATAGTATAAGTTTCCTCGTTATTTTAAACTTTTTAAAATGTAGTAAATGTTCGACCATATTTCGCTGGGAAATAACACTAAGAAACTTAATGTTGTAGTTTTTCTGAGTTTTGAGCTGAAATACTTAACGCTGAACGTTGGGCTATATATGAAACTGAAGCTATTGAAAAATGCTATTTGGTATAGAAACTTCAAGACTTTAGCTAAAAGGGAAATAATTAAAAAATATAAAAACAACTGCCATTTTGTTTGCCGTAGGTTACAAACAAAATGGCAGTTGTTTTTATATTTTTTAATTATTTCCCTTTTAGCTAAAGTCTTGAAGTTTCTATAGCAAATAGCATTTTTCAATAGCTTCAGTTTCATATACAGCCCAACGTTCAGCGTTAAATATTTCAGCTCAAAACTCAGAAAAACTAACATTTAAAGATTTTTGGCTTCATCCATTCATAGGGCCTGACTTATGGAGTTAGCGTTCCAGTTTACTTAGAGTTCAATGCCTTTACCTCGTCCCCAGGGCGTTCGTGAGAAGATGTGGTGAGGCTGGAGAACGCTGTGGCAAAGGTTGGAGATCACGTGACAATGTCTTCCAATATATTTGGAAAAAATTTTCCCGCCAGTTGAAAACATTGAGTCTGCAAGTGAACTGTGAAAAGCAGACAAAGTATTTTACTCTTACCGAGTCTTCTTCTAAATGTATCGAAAAATTTCTTAACGTACTCCCGCCAAAATCTGGCCAGGGCGTTCTTTCGCTTCACCGCACTGATATCAATACTAGTCTCGGCAGTTTACAGCCTTTTCGCTTTGCTCTTTCCTAAACAGTGCTTACGCGGCACTCTACTTTTTTTCACTGTATACTGTTTTAAATTTTCATTGCCTGTGACCTTAAATAATTGTCTACCCTGCGAGCAGAGCCTTCTTTTCCTTATTTCTTCGCTGAGAGAGAGGAAGAAAAGTAGGCTCTGCTGTATTCGTGACTGGTTTCCATTGCGCATACATGTCAGTTGCTTGGTTACAATCTCGAACCCAGTCCCAATCAGAGCAGAAAACAAAACGAGAAACGGTTAAACGGGTCTTAAACGGGTTACTTCGTCCTAAATCTTGGACGAAGCCAAAGACGAATACAGCAGAGCCTACTTTTCTTCCTCTCTCTCTCAGCGAAGAAATAAGGAAAAGAAGGCTCTGCTCGCAGGGTAATAATTGTCGCAATGGAAATCTAATTCTAGTAAGAAATATTATTGCCCAGCATACTGCTTTAAACAAACCCATGATACAAATTAATTTTGAAAATATTTACGTTAACGTTTCATTACTACACGTAACATCATCAGAGTGATAAATATACGTACTTCAAAAACTCATTAATAATTCATGAGGAAAACACAAAGGAAATCAGTACCATGTTCGTGGTTTTATATCTGATAAAGAAACTTCCTGATTTACATAAACTTTAGCTTTGATTTTCTCGGCATAGACAAGGTTATTTTTCTACGCCAATGAACTTACCAAATGGGTCGTTTTTTAAGCTATTTAAAACATTCCCAGTACGTGTTTTATCAGATCTAAAACACTCGGCCTATCATCGCCTCGTGTTTTAAATCTGATAAAACACTGCTGCTCATGTTTTAAATAGTACATGAAAGTGACTTAAATAGCTTAACTAGTTACATAAATAGAAAGTGATAAGGTGACAAACAAGGTGACAGAAAAGGTGATGGAAAAGCTGAAAGGTATAACTTAAATAATTGTTTGAATTTTTAGAAAGGAAGCCACGCATACAATCGTAGCTAAATCGGACACAGAGAAAATCGACTGTCCTTTGGTGCATACTTGTCATCTTGGAGCGATCTTGAAGGTGGAATCTTTTAAGATAATCGTCGAGTCGTTTTATGGACGAGAACTGTTTCGCGACGAGAGCGATACTACGAGTGATAAGCTTATTACAAAGATTTATCTGGTGTTTTCGTTAACTCATTGTGCAGTACTTGGAGCAATACCGGGGGTGCAATGCTTGAGAGTTTGTACGAACTGGGCGCGAGAAAAGAAAACAACGAATACAACAGGAGTTTCTGGAAATACAACCGAGCGTTGTTTTGTGTTTTTGATGAAGACCAAAGAACTTAAAGCTCTGGACTTAAAAGAGAGTGAGCCGACCCTAATCTCGTGTGTTCACGGGTATTTTCTTGCAGAAGTGAAGCGAAGTGGGAATGGAGATTCGAATGGAATTCGACTTGAGCTTTTTAAGAAGTTGTTTGTCACAATACGCTTTACAAAGGATTGTTCGTTTCTGTCTTTTCTACATCCGGGCTGTCTTTATTACGTATCTGAACGCTGTCACGTGGGTCAAACGTCACGGATACAGAAAGCGCTCGATACAAAAGGAGTGTGCCCCATGATTGAAATGAGCTCAAGTCTGAGATGTGAGCTAGCTGACTTGAGATTAGCGTCCCAGGCTGTTTATCAAGAGTGGAGGAAACTTTCAGAGACGTGCCTTGGTATCTTTAGTGTGAGGGAATGTCTTTCCAGGCGAAGCCAAACTGCGCATGGTAGCAAGGGGTAAGAACCACTGACCTGTATATAACTGGACTGCGGATCCCATCTAAAAAGTGACCGAACAAAGATGGCGGAAGTACGAGTCTTTTTCTCTTATAGTAGCGACCGCTGACCAAATGTGTTGACTGTGGGCTCAGCCGCGCCCGCAGGCCGAGCAATTCAGTTATAAATTCATTTATGAAGAAGAGGTCACGGTTACTACTAAAGACCCATAAACCGCCATCTTGGATTGGTTCCCCATTGCTAGTGATTGATATAGGGCACCCGCTGTCTAGTTCTATCAGTAGATGAAACGTTTTTGCCCATCAGTGATAATGTATACCCTTGCTAAATAATTCAATTGACGTCAGAATTGAAAAGAAAATTCTGCTGTACATCAAAATTGAGCCGTTATTCAAACTCAAAATGGCGGCGAAATACGAGAATGATAACCTTCTCGAGTACGAGAGCAGAAATCGTGAAACTATCAACATTTCCAAACAGGACATTTAAATGACTTTCATTTCAAAATAATCTATTTTTGGATAAAGTTTCCTTTTAATTAAAAAATAAATAAACTGATATTGACAGATAGTGTTTGTTGTTGGGTTTTTTTCTAGTTCAAATTACCAAGAATCATTTCTTCTTTCTTTTCGTGGTATTGTTTTCAACCGAGATCATGTTCTTTCCAACCAATCAAATGAGAGTTGTCCATTTCCCAAAATTCCTAGCGGCAAGGCTTTCGTACCTCACTATGGACTGGTCACTCGTGCCCAGGCCCACGCGGTCTCTTTGGCGTTCTGTTTCCTTGGCACCCGGCAAATAGTCCTCACCGTCCGCGATATTGAAACCGCTGACACAGTGAAAGTTTACATCGATCTATCCACGCGTAGCTACCCTTTGGGCCTGGTACCGGGTGCTGTGGTGACCTTTCTTCAAGTGTCCAAACACGTATCGAGAAAGGGAAATATCTATTGCTCATTTATAGCGTGCTCTGACGTCATCGTCGAGTCTTTTCCGACGACTTCCAGACAAACGACGACACTTTCAGGACCGTTATCTGGACAGCTAAACTGGGATGCAACGGAAGTTCGTCGAATAATCGATTTTGTTAATTCTTTGAGACACGGTGAAGTGATTCCCACCGTAGCGTGTGTCGTCTGTCGAATAACCGCTGTACAGAGAGTCGCTTTCAAGTGGACATGCGCAAAATGTGGCAAACTGGCCAATAACTGTTATTGTTACGTTACCGGGGGCGACCAGACGTGGTTGTTTACTTGTCAAGCGAAGTAAGTGGAAGTTGCATTGTAGGGTTGACATTTTATGAACACCGCTGTCAAATGTTCTGCGCCTGCGCGAGCTCCCAACCAAAAAAGAGCGGGAAAATATTCGACAAGATTGTCACTCATTTCGTACGACAGCTAGGACTTGAGGCTTAGAAAGTCCACCGAAATCTTGCTTTTCATTACTAGGGTTGAAAACTGCTGAAATTGGAAGGTTCGTACTTGCTGTAAAACTTAATTCAAATATTCTTTGTAGCTTTCATGGCTTTTTTAGGCACAAAAGAATAGTGGAGTCTTACTTAGTCTTCGCTGTCTGGTTGTTGTTGCCACGGCTATTTCTCGCATTTCACGATTGCAGTGTTTATTCTTTGGCAGCGGTGTTCACTTATTAGTCGTGATTGATGTGTATATGTAATACTTAAAACATGAGCAGCAGTGTTTTATCAGATATATAGACACGAGGCAATAGCCGAGTATTTTATATCTGATAAAACACGTACTGCGAATGTTTTAAATAGCTTAAAAAACGATCTTGGCGTAGCAATTTTGAAAAAGAACGTTGTCTAAGTCGAGAAAATCAAAGCTAAAGTTTATGTAAATCAAGAGGAATCTATATCATATATATATATATATATATATATATAGACCGTCATTAAAGGGTATTGGCAATAAAAATTAAATTTATCCCATTTGAAAGACCTCGTCAAATGGTATAAGAATACCTTTTGCAATTTTTCTGTATCTTTCTTGTGTTTTGAAATATTTCAACCAAAGACAGTGTGCTGTCCACCATCTTGTTGTAATATTGGGTCTAATTAACTAGGAAATTGGTGACGTCACAAGCAGGGTAAACCTGATGAAACTACTCCGTGGGTGACCAAATTTCCACGGAAGGCTTTTTAAATGTTGTGGGTCAATTTAAAATGGAAATAGCGCAACAAAATCGAGTTTCTAGCTCATAATGTCATAAGGTTGGCAAGATAAAAATTTCACTTTACCCTGCTTATGATGTCACATGCGTATCGAAAATAATTCCAAGATGGCGGACAACACGCTGAGTTTGGTCGAAATATTTCCAAAACCAAAACAGATACGAAAAAATTGTAAAAGGTCTTCTTATACCAGTTGACGAGTTCTTTCAAATGAGACAAACTTAATTTTTAATGCCAATATCCTTTAAGCATGAATTTTCTTTGTGTTTTCCTCATGAATTATTAATGAGGTTAGAAGTGAAATAAAAGTTGTGTGCTAACGTAGGCAGTGTTGAAATACAAATCGAAATATATTGTAAGGTTGGAGTACTGCCGAAATTATTGAACGCAGATTTCTAAGGTTTCGAGCGAAGGCCCTTCTTTCTGAGCCTTCGCTCGAAACGTTAGAAATCTACGTTAAATAATCTCGGCAGTACTCCGATCTTACTATATTTCGATTTGTATGTAATACATCTCAAACTCATTAATAATTCATGAAGAAAACACAAAGGAAATCAGTACCGTGTCTGTGGTTTGGATATCAGAGGAAGAAATTACATAAATTAAGCAAACTTTCATCTCGATTTTCTCTTAAAATACTGATTTGTTTGAGATGCTATATCAAACACTCGGAGGAGTGTTTCATCAGGATATCCAAACGTCTCGGTGTTTGGATATCCTGATGAAACACTCCTCCTCGTGTATGATATATTACATCATACACGAGAAGCCGTTTATTATCTGATTTGAAAACACCGGGAAGTGTGTAGCTTCGGGTGTAGCTTCTCAAACAAATCAGTATTTAAAGAGAAATTTGAGGTAAAACTTGTCTTAATTTATGGGCGTTTATTACCACATTTCACAACAACATCTCGGTAACTGATTCCCATTGTGTTTTCTTCATGAATTGTTAATGAGTTTGAGAAATGTGTATATTGAATGTAATATGTCGTTCAATGTAATGTAACGTGAAGTGATGTGATGTATTGTTGTATCCTCAATTGACATTATTATTCATTATTATAAATTATGCGTTTTCCTCTTTGCTAAGATGCATAGTTGAGGATGGGACAAGCGAAGCAATGTTGTATGTCGATGATGATAATTTAGTAAAAGACATGTTGCTTGTTCGGGGTACTACCTGGGACAAAGTGAAGGATCTTTCCCGAACACTGGGAGAAGTCTGGTATCAGCGGTCGTCTAATTGGAATGTGAGTAAATTTACTTCACTTTACTTTACTTTACTTTACTTTACTTTACTTTACTTTACTTTACTTTACTTTACTTTACTTTACTTTACTTTACTTTACTTTACTTTACTTTACTTTACTTTACTTTACTTTACTTTACTTTACTTTACTTTACTTTACGTCTGAAACTTGCTTGAAAGATATTTTTTTTAACTATTTCTGAAACGTCAGTCTTTAATTTTTATTCTCTTTTTCTTACTTAGAGAAATACTGGTCTAGGCGACTCTAAAGCAGATTCGCTTTTATTCAACATCATTTCCTCCCCTCACGTTTTCCGAAAAATCAAGATCCTGTGTAAACAATTCAAAATTATTTTCAACGATAACACGAGATCAGGGAAAGGTAATATGAATGGCGCCTAGGTCTTTCTTTTGCTCTCTTGGGTATCGGCAGCAACACTTTTATTTACCCAATGTTTTTAAATTAGTTTCATAGAAATTCATAATATTAAAGTGCCAATGCAGCGAAATTTCACCCCAGTTTTTTATGATTGCATTTGAAAGAATGACAAGTAAGATAAGAAGGAAGCAAGGAAGCGAAATTCTACGAAAGATGTTACGTTGTCATTTTAAGTTGTTCTTTCAAATGCAATAAAAAAAAACTGGGGTGAAATTTCGCTGCATTGGCACTTTAAATTTACGCTGGGTACTGATAACTGCAACATTCTATTACCATCTGGTTGCCATTTGGTTTCTACCTGGTTGCCATTTGGCTGTCATCTGGTTGTTATTTGGTTGCAATTTGGTTGTCATCTGGTTGCCATTTTGGTTGCCTTTTTGGTTGCCATTTTGGTTGCCATTTGGTTGTCATTTTGGTTGCCATTTTGGTTGCCACTTTGGTTGCCATTTTGGTTGCCATTTACGTTGCCATTTGGGGGCCAAATTTTGTGGTTTGCTTTGGTTGCTTTTGATTGCTTGTGGTTTTCTCTGCTCTGCTTTGTATCTACAGTAAAAACCCGCATAAAAGAACGCCTGTTTTTTCAAGTTGGGCTGAAGTGGTTCTTATATGTGGGTTGTTTAACTCATTCCTGTCCGAAGGCTTCCCCAGAGGTGAATAAAATCGTCTGGCGTTAGCCAGAATAAAATACTAAAGACCGATTCGGACAGGAAAGACGCAATGAAAAATCAGGCTGATAGGTTCTTGACAAGTTCTTATTTAAGGGCAAAACCAATTGTTCCGGATGTGGCGTATTTCCTTATATAGATTACATGGATTTGGTTAAAAAAGAGTGTATTAATATATTCAGAACACAGTGCACGTGGGTTACAGTAATTGGGAACGGGGATGGGTCATCATCTGATCTCATCTGAAGCCCATACTTCACGAAAAAGTTTAGATACGGGCTTGTCTCCGTGTTTTTATCGTTAGCTTGCGTTTCTTATCGTTCGATTATTGTTGTTATTTTTAGGGCACGAAACCCGTACTATTACTGTAGACCACAATCAGCATTCGACGTATATTCATGACAAGATAACACTGAATGTCTTGGATGTAAAAGAGATTAAGGCCAAAGAACAAGCGCGGAAATTGGTTGACATTATTACAAAAATTAACGCAAAGCGTTAAGGTTAGTACAGTGTATTTTGGTGTTAAATGGGTGCATTACTGCAGTCAAATAGTCTTTTTTATGCTTCTGCAGCAACAAGAATGCTATATTTGTGCTAAATCTTCATATTTTAGTCTTAATTCAACAGTTTAAAAAAATGGCCCAAATAGGGCAAAATGTTAAGGGGTTAGACTTTACTTTTTGACCGATTTTGGTCATTTTTGAAACTTTTGAGTTAGGGTCAAAAACGGTTAAATAAAGTCTTTTTAGACCTTCTGTGAAAAGGAGAAGGCCGTATTTGGGCTAAAAATATTTTTCCTGATTTTTTAAAAAAAATCTTGGGGAAAAAAAAGGAAAGGGGTTTGCCTTTACTTTTTGACCGATTTTGGTCATTTTTGAAACTTTTGAGTTAGGGTCAAAAACGGTTAAATAAAGTCTTTTTGGACCTTCTGTGAAAAGGAGAAGGCTGTATTTGGGCTAAAAATATTTTTTCTGATTTTTTCAAAAAAATCTGGGGGGAAAAAAGTAAAGGGGTTAGCCTTTACTTTTTGACCGATTTTGGTCATTTTTGAATCTTTTTAGTTAGGGTCAAAAACGGTTAAATAAAGTCTTTTTAGACCTTCTGTGAAAAGGGGAAGGCTGTATTTGGGCTAAAAATATTTTTTCTGATTTTTTAAAAAAAATCTGCAGAAAAAAAAGTAAAGGGGTTAGCCTTTACTTTTTGACCGATTTTGGTCATTTTTTAAACTTTTGAGTTATGGTCAAAAACGGTTAAATAAAGTCTTTTTAGACCCTCTGTGAAAAGGGGAAGGCTGTATTTGGGCTAAAAATATTTTTTCTGATTTTTTAAAAAAAATCTGCAGAAAAAAAAGTAAAGGGGTTGTTAGCCTTTACTTTTTGACCGATTTTGGTCATTTTTTAAACTTTTGAGTTAGGGTCAAAAACGGTTAAATAAAGTCTTTTTAGACCTTCTGTGAAAAGGAGGAGGCTGTATTTGGGCTAAAAATATTTTTTCTTATTTTTTAAAAAAAATCTGCAGAAAAAAAAGTAAAGGGGTTAGCCTTTACTTTTTGACCGATTTTGGTCATTTTTTAAACTTTTGAGTTAGGGTCAAAAACGGTTAAATAAAGTCTTTTTAGACCTTCTGTGAAAAGGAGGAGGCTGTATTTGGGCTATAAATATTTTTCCTGATTTAAAAAAAATCTAGGGGAAAAAAAGTAAAGGGGTTAGCCTTTACTTTTTGACCGATTTTGGTCATTTTTGAAACTTTTGAGTTAGGGTCAAAAACGGTTAAATAAAGTCTTTTTAGACCTTCTGTGAAAAGGAGAAGGCTGTATTTGGGCTAAAAATATTTTTTCTGATTTTTTCAAAAAAATCTGGGGGAAAAAAGTAAAGGGGTTAGCCTTTACTTTTTGACCGATTTTGGTCATTTTTGAAACTTTTGAGTTAGGGTCAAAAACGGTTAAATAAAGTCTTTTTAGACCCTCTGTGAAAAGGGGAAGGCTGTATTTGGGCTAAAAATATTTTTTCTGATTTTTTAAAAAAAATCTGCAGAAAAAAAAGTAAAGGGGTTAGCCTTTACTTTTTGACCGATTTTGGTCATTTTTTAAACTTTTGAGTTAGGGTCAAAAACGGTTAAATAAAGTCTTTTTAGACCTTCTGTGAAAAGGAGGAGGCTGTATTTGGGCTAAAAATATTTTTTCTGATTTTTTAAAAAAAATCTGCAGAAAAAAAAGTAAAGGGGTTGTTAGCCTTTACTTTTTGACCGATTTTGGTCATTTTTTAAACTTTTGAGTTAGGGTCAAAAACGGTTAAATAAAGTCTTTTTAGACCTTCTGTGAAAAGGAGGAGGCTGTATTTGGGCTAAAAATATTTTTTCTGATTTTTTAAAAAAAATCAGGGGAAAAAAAGTAAAGGGGTTAGCCTTTACTTTTTGACCGATTTTGGTCATTTTTGAAACTTTTGAGTTAGGGTCAAAAACGGTTAAATAAAGTCTTTTTAGACCTTCTGTAAAAAGGAGAAGGCTGTATTTGGGCTAAAAATATTTTTTCTGATTTTTTAAAAAAAATCTGGGGGAAAAAAAGTAAAGGGGTTAGCCTTTACTTTTTGACCGATTTTGGTCATTTTTGAAACTTTTGAGTTAGGGTCAAAAACGGTTAAATAAAGTCTTTTTAGACCCTCTGTGAAAAGGGGAAGGCTGTATTTGGGCTAAAAATATTTTTTCTGATTTTTTAAAAAAAATCTGCAGAAAAAAAAGTAAAGGGGTTAGCCTTTACTTTTTGACCGATTTTGGTCATTTTTTAAACTTTTGAGTTAGGGTCAAAAACGGTTAAATAAAGTCTTTTTAGACCTTCTGTGAAAAGGAGGAGGCTGTATTTGGGCTAAAAATATTTTTTCTGATTTTTTAAAAAAAATCTGCAGAAAAAAAAGTAAAGGGGTTAGCCTTTACTTTTTGACCGATTTTGGTCATTTTTTAAACTTTTGAGTTAGGGTCAAAAACGGTTAAATAAAGTCTTTTTAGACCTTCTGTGAAAAGGAGGAGGCTGTATTTGGGCTAAAAATATTTTTCCTGATTTTTTAAAAAAAATCTGGGGAAAAAAAGTAAAGGGGTTAGCCTTTACTTTTTGACCGATTTTGGTCATTTTTGAAACTTTTGAGTTAGGGTCAAAAACGGTTAAATAAAGTCTTTTTAGACCTTCTGTAAAAAGGAGAAGGCTGTATTTGGGCTAAAAATATTTTTCCTGATTTTTTATAAAAAAAATCTGGGGGGAAAAAAGTAAAGGGGTTAGCCTTTACTTTTTGACCGATTTTGGTCATTTTTGAAACTTTTGAGTTATGGTCAAAAACGGTTAAATAAAGTCTTTTTAGACCCTCTGTGAAAAGGGGAAGGCTGTATTTGGGCTAAAAATATTTTTTCTGATTTTTTAAAAAAAATCTGCAGAAAAAAAAGTAAAGGGGTTGTTAGCCTTTACTTTTTGACCGATTTTGGTCATTTTTTAAACTTTTGAGTTAGGGTCAAAAACGGTTAAATAAAGTCTTTTTAGACCTTCTGTGAAAAGGAGGAGGCTGTATTTGGGCTAAAAATATTTTTTCTGATTTTTTCAAAAAAATCTGGGGGGAAAAAAGTAAAGGGGTTAGTTAGCCTTTACTTTTTGACCGATTTTGGTCATTTTTGAAACTTTTGAGTTAGGGTCAAAAACGGTTAAATAAATTCTTTTTAGACCCTCTGTGAAAAGGGGAAGGCTGTATTTGGGCTAAAAATATTTTTTCTGATTTTTTAAAAAAAATCTGCAGAAAAAAAAGTAAAGGGGTTAGCCTTTACTTTTTGACCGATTTTGGTCATTTTTTAAACTTTTGAGTTAGGGTCAAAAACGGTTAAATAAAGTCTTTTTAGACCTTCTGTGAAATGGAGGAGGCTGTATTTGGGCTAAAAAAAATTTTTTCTGATTTTTTCAAAAAAATCTGGGGGGAAAAAAGTAAAGGGGTTAGTTAGCCTTTACTTTTTGACCGATTTTGGTCGTTTTTGAAACTTTTGAGTTATGGTCAAAAACGGTTAAATAAAGTCTTTTTAGACCCTCTGTGAAAAGGGGAAGGCTGTATTTGGGCTAAAAATATTTTTTCTGATTTTTTAAAAAAAATCTGCAGAAAAAAAAGTAAAGGGGTTAGCCTTTACTTTTTGACCGATTTTGGTCATTTTTGAAACTTTTGAGTTAGGGTCAAAAACGGTTAAATAAATTCTTTTTAGACCCTCTGTGAAAAGGGGAAGGCTGTATTTGGGCTAAAAATATTTTTCTGATTTTTTAAAAAAAATCTGCAGAAAAAAAAGTAAAGGGGTTAGCCTTTACTTTTTGACCGATTTTGGTCATTTTTGAAACTTTTGAGTTAGGGTCAAAAACGGTTAAATAAAGTCTTTTTAGACCCTCTGTGAAAAGGGGAAGGCTGTATTTGGGCTAAAAATATTTTTTCTTATTTTTTAAAAAAAATCTGCAGAAAAAAAAGGAAAGGGGTTGTTGTTAGCCTTTACTTTTTGACCGATTTTGGTCATTTTTGAATCTTTTTAGTTAGGGTCAAAAACGGTTAAATAAAGTCTTTTTAGACCTTCTGTGAAAAGGGGAAGGCTGTATTTGGGCTAAAAATATTTTTTCTGATTTTTTAAAAAAAATCTGCAGAAAAAAAAGTAAAGGGGTTAGCCTTTACTTTTTGACCGATTTTGGTCATTTTTTAAACTTTTGAGTTAGGGTCAAAAACGGTTAAATAAAGTCTTTTTAGACCTTCTGTGAAAAGGAGGAGGCTGTATTTGGGCTAAAAATATTTTTCCTGATTTTTTAAAAAAAAATCTGGGGAAAAAAAGTAAAGGGGTTAGCCTTTACTTTTTGACCGATTTTGGTCATTTTTGAAACTTTTGAGTTAGGGTCAAAAACGGTTAAATAAAGTCTTTTTAGACCTTCTGTAAAAAGGAGAAGGCTGTATTTGGGCTAAAAATATTTTTCCTGATTTTTTAAAAAAAAATCTGGGGGGAAAAAAGTAAAGGGGTTAGCCTTTACTTTTTGACCGATTTTGGTCATTTTTGAAACTTTTGAGTTATGGTCAAAAACGGTTAAATAAAGTCTTTTTAGACCCTCTGTGAAAAGGGGAAGGCTGTATTTGGGCTAAAAATATTTTTTCTGATTTTTTAAAAAAAATCTGCAGAAAAAAAAGTAAAGGGGTTGTTAGCCTTTACTTTTTGACCGATTTTGGTCATTTTTTAAACTTTTGAGTTAGGGTCAAAAACGGTTAAATAAAGTCTTTTTAGACCTTCTGTAAAAAGGAGAAGGCTGTATTTGGGCTAAAAATATTTTTCCTGATTTTTTAAAAAAAATCTGGGGGGAAAAAAGTAAAGGGGTTAGCCTTTACTTTTTGACCGATTTTGGTCATTTTTGAAACTTTTGAGTTATGGTCAAAAACGGTTAAATAAAGTCTTTTTAGACCCTCTGTGAAAAGGGGAAGGCTGTATTTGGGCTAAAAATATTTTTTCTGATTTTTTAAAAAAAATCTGCAGAAAAAAAAGTAAAGGGGTTAGCCTTTACTTTTTGACCGATTTTGGTCATTTTTTAAACTTTTGAGTTAGGGTCAAAAACGGTTAAATAAAGTCTTTTTAGACCTTCTGTGAAAAGGAGGAGGCTGTATTTGGGCTAAAAATATTTTTCCTGATTTTTTAAAAAAAATCTGGGGAAAAAAAGTAAAGGGGTTAGCCTTTACTTTTTGACCGATTTTGGTCATTTTTGAAACTTTTGAGTTAGGGTCAAAAACGGTTAAATAAAGTCTTTTTAGACCTTCTGTAAAAAGGAGAAGGCTGTATTTGGGCTAAAAATATTTTTCCTGATTTTTTAAAAAAAATCTGGGGGAAAAAAAGTAAAGGGGTTAGCCTTTACTTTTTGACCGATTTTGGTCATTTTTGAAACTTTTGAGTTATGGTCAAAAACGGTTAAATAAAGTCTTTTTAGACCCTCTGTGAAAAGGGGAAGGCTGTATTTGGGCTAAAAATATTTTTTCTGATTTTTTAAAAAAAATCTGCAGAAAAAAAAGTAAAGGGGTTGTTAGCCTTTACTTTTTGACCGATTTTGGTCATTTTTTAAACTTTTGAGTTAGGGTCAAAAACGGTTAAATAAAGTCTTTTTAGACCTTCTGTGAAAAGGAGGAGGCTGTATTTGGGCTAAAAATATTTTTCCTGATTTTTTAAAAAAAATCTGGGGAAAAAAAGTAAAGGGGTTAGCCTTTACTTTTTGACCGATTTTGGTCATTTTTGAAACTTTTGAGTTAGGGTCAAAAACGGTTAAATAAAGTCTTTTTAGACCTTCTGTAAAAAGGAGAAGGCTGTATTTGGGCTAAAAATATTTTTCCTGATTTTTTAAAAAAAATCTGGGGGAAAAAAAGTAAAGGGGTTAGCCTTTACTTTTTGACCGATTTTGGTCATTTTTGAAACTTTTGAGTTATGGTCAAAAACGGTTAAATAAAGTCTTTTTAGACCCTCTGTGAAAAGGGGAAGGCTGTATTTGGGCTAAAAATATTTTTTCTGATTTTTTAAAAAAAATCTGCAGAAAAAAAAGTAAAGGGGTTGTTAGCCTTTACTTTTTGAGAGTTTTAGAGTTTTCAAAGTAAAGATATGGTCGGCAGTTCTATTGCCTGGTATAAATCCAATTTGAGAAGGGTGTAAAAGTTTCTTAGATTTTGAAAAGTTCATCAGTCTGTTGTTAAAGATAGAGCAGAAGAATTTTCCTAATGAGCTTGATACACATATTCCTCGATAATTATTTGTGTCTAATTTATTTCCTGATTTAAAAATTGGTGAGATAAGTCCCTCGCACCATGAGCTTGGGAAGTTTCCAGACTTCAATATCGTGTTGAATGTTTTGGTAAAGCCATTGGCAAGGATATTAACACTAAATTTTAACATTTCGTTGTTAATTCTGTCAGAATATGCAGCTTTTTTCGACTTAATTTTCTTAGCTGCTTTCATTATTTCTTCGACAGTTATTTCTGTATCAAGTTCATTGAGGAGATTTTTTGAGATTTCCTTTTGTTTTAAAGTTTTAGTAATTTCTTCTTGTTCTTTTGATAGTTGGTGTTCACAATGTAGTTGTTCAAAATGTGAAAACCATTCATTTTCTTTGGGTGAATTTCAGAATTTGCCTCAGTATCAATATCATCTGAGGATTTTTTTAGGATTTTCCAGAAGAGATTAAGATCACTTTGACTAGCTTTTTCTAGTTCATCGATTTTGTTATTTTGGAATTCATTTCGTTTCAGTTCTAGTGTTTCTTTGTAAGATTTCAAAGCATCATGATAGTTTTTCCTTAATTTAATATTAGTAGGATCTTTATGTTTTAAATTTGAAAGTTTTCTCAAATGGTGTCTTTTGATTCGACAGTCCTTGTCGAACCATTTCTTTTGAGCAGTATTTGTAATTTTTTTTTCTAAGTTTGCTCATTTTTATTTTTAAGCTTTTTTTGGATGTTTCGAGTAAAATGTTCTGAAATTCAGATACACATTTGTTTATTCCGTTCAAATCATCCGTAAAGTCAGAATTAACAAATTCATTGATTTTCTTTTGTATTTCTGCTGATCTTAGTGTTTCTCTAAATTTATTTTTAGAATAATCATCCCAAATGAATTGGTTTGGTAGCTTAGTCATTTCAATATTACATGGATTGGTATCAGGTTGATCAACTAGATGAACCGATATCAACCCATGTAATGATTTGACTATGGTCAGATAGATATGTAGGTGGTTTAACAACAAAGTAATTAGTCTTTTCAAATAATTCTTGATCACATATGATGTAATCAACAACACTAATACCATTGTTACCATGGAAAGTAGCTCTTCCAAAAGAATCGCCTTTTGTCCGGCCATTTAAAAATTCTCAAGTCAAAGTTTTTACATAGATTAATTAGTTGTTTGCCATGGTTATTAATTTGATTATCAAAATTAAGTCTTTCTTTAGGCTGTAAGCAGTTTTCACTTATATCATTTATAAACTGACTTCCGTCCTTAGAGATAAAGTCCTCGAGAGTACTAGTTCTAGCATTAAAATCACCGAGGATCATTACATTTCCTCTTGATGAGTAGAAAACTATATCGTTTTCCAATTCATCTAATATTTCGTTTTCAAAATAAACAGATTTTTCTGGTGGAATGTATACACCACATAGAAATAAATCATTTTCAGCATTTAACATTTCTTTTGATATTTTACACCATAAAAATTTTTTAGACTTTTTAACAATTGAAATAAATTTTTCATACTTAGTTTTGGTTAGTAAGGTGATACCACCTGACTTGCGACATACCCGGTTGGTATGAGGCGTCGCAGTATCAGAGACAAAAGCCCTGAAACCCGGAAAATCAATAATTGTGCTACACCAAGTTTCAGTTAAAAAAAGGAAATCAATATTACTAATACGATCAATAAAGTCCTTGTTCTTAGTTTTATCACCAAGGACATTATTTAACATACCATGGATATTCCAGGTACTGAAGGAAAGGATTGAAGACATTGATCAAAGCTAATAAGTGAGTAAGTTATCTATAGAGTGACCAGGTAATCATTGATATACCAAACTTAAGTTGGAAAGGATTTTAAATTAAGTAAATAATCATGTTTATTATAGTTGTTTTTTGTATAATATTGCTATTAAATAGAATTTTAGTTAGTTTTTCTAAATGACATACCTATGGAGGTCCTTGATGAGTTGAATGAGTTGACTTGGTATTTCTTGGTTTATTTTGTTGTTGGTTCTTGCTTCTTGTATTCCAGGGAGTGTTGGTGGTTGTGGGATTGTATGATGTGGTAGGTTGTGGGGAATCGAGGTGGAGCAAAGGGATGTTTTAGGGTATTGTTGATGGAGGTTTTTCAATGGAGCTTCTTGGGTTCCAGGGAGTGTAGGTGGTTGTGGGGTTGTTTGAAGGTGGTCGGTTGTGGGGAGTCGAGGTGGAGCAAAGGGATGTTTAGGGTTATGGTACTGTTGAGGGAAGTTTGTCGGTGGAGCTGGTGGGATATGACTTGCCGGTTCAGGTTGGAAAGGCATTAACTGGTGACTGGATGCATATGGGAAAAAGGGTGTGTTGCCGTTTTGTGAGATTTGAGGAATGTAAGGAAGCTGATAGGGTGGGAGTCTTGACGGTTGATGGTGTCTAGTACCTGGTGGCTTGTTTCTTGGGCCATTTGGGTTAGTCTTGTTTTTAAAGAAGGCGCGTTTTAGGTTTTGGGCAAAACGTTTCACTCCAATATCGTTCAGGTGTTTCTTGTCCTTTAAGTGGTTTTGCTTGTTGACATTGTTGTGTCTGACAAATGTGACGTTCCTTTTTGAGAAGAGTGCTTTTTCTAAGTCATCGTTCAGGTCAGAAGCCCTCTTATCTAGTGTATCAGTTCTAGGGAGAAGGGATGAGAAGACGACGTGGCATTCAGGGTGTTTGGTAAGAATATGTTCCACTGTATCCATTGAATTTTTAAGTAGGGTTTCATTTGAGGATGAATGTTCCAGATCATTGGTTCCAGTATGCACGATGAATGTTTTCGGAGAAGTGAATGAGGTGCTATTTAGTATTTCTTTTGCTTTCTCAAGGGTGGGACATCTGATATATCTTGTTTTGCTATCTGGGCATAGTAGGGAAGGTTTGAGGTGATGACCATTACTGTCACAAAGTATGATTGTGTCATCTTTAATTTCCGGGTTAGTTTTCTCATTTGATGGTATTTTTTCTTCTTCTTTTGAAGGGGATTCATTTGTTGAGGTGGGTTCTTCAATCAACGATTCGTCTTGGAGGGGTAGGAATTTGTTAGATGTGGTAATGTTTGTGGTAGATGAGGAGCTTAATTCAGTTGTATTGTTATCATCATTCGTTTCCATGTTTTCTTTTAATGTTACTATTTTGACCGATTTTGGTCATTTTTGAAACTTTTGAGTTAGGGTCAAAAACGGTTAAATAAAGTCTTTTTAGACCTTCTGTGAAAAGGGGAAGGCTGTATTTGGGCTAAAAATATTTTTTCTGATTTTTTAAAAAAAATCTGCAGAAAAAAAAGTAAAGGGGTTGTTAGCCTTTACTTTTTGACCGATTTTGGTCATTTTTTAAACTTTTGAGTTAGGGTCAAAAACGGTTAAATAAAGTCTTTTTAGACCTTCTGTGAAAAGGGGAAGGCTGTATTTGGGCTAAAAATATTTTTTCTGATTTTTTAAAAAAAATCTGCAGGAAAAAAAGTAAAGGGGTTAGCCTTTACTTTTTGACCGATTTTGGTCATTTTTGAAACTTTTGAGTTAGGGTCAAAAACGGTTAAATAAAGTCTTTTTAGACCTTCTGTGAAAAGGAGGAGGCTGTATTTGGGCTAAAAAGATTTTTTTCTGATTTTTTCAAAAAAATCTGGGGGGAAAAAAGTAAAGGGGTTAGTTAGCCTTTACTTTTTGACCGATTTTGGTCATTTTTGAAAATTTTGAGTTATGGTCAAAAACGGTTAAATAAAGTCTTTTTAGACCCTCTGTTAAAAGGGGAAGGCTGTATTTGGGCTAAAAATATTTTTTCTGATTTTTTAAAAAAACATCTGGGGGAAAAAAAGTAAAGGGGTTAGCCTTTACTTTTTGACCGATTTTGGTCATTTTTTAAACTTTTGAGTTATGGTCAAAAACTGTTAAATAAAGTCTTTTTAGACCTTCTGTGAAAAGGGGAAGGCTGTATTTGGCCTAAAAATATATTTTCTGATTTTTTAAAATAAATCTGGGGGAAAAAAAGTAAAGGGGTTAGCCTTTACTTTTTGACCGATTTTGGTCATTTTTGAAACCTTTGAGTTAGGGTCAAAATCGGTTAAATAAAGTCTTTTTAGACCTTCTGTGAAAAGGGGAAGGCTGTATTTGGCCTAAAAATAGTTTTTCTGATTTTTTAAAAAAACATCTGGGGGAAAAAAAGTAAAGGGGTTAGCCTTTACTTTTTGACCGATTTTGGTCATTTTTTAAACTTTTGAGTTATGGTCAAAAACTGTTAAATAAAGTCTTTTTAGACCTTCTGTGAAAAGGGGAAGGCTGTATTTGGCCTAAAAATATATTTTCTGATTTTTTAAAATAAATCTGGGGGAAAAAAAGTAAAGGGGTTAGCCTTTACTTTTTGACCGATTTTGGTCATTTTTGAAACCTTTGAGTTAGGGTCAAAATCGGTTAAATAAAGTCTTTTTAGACCTTCTGTGAAAAGGGGAAGGCTGTATTTGGCCTAAAAATAGTTTTTCTGATTTTTTAAAAAAAATCTGGGGGAAAAAAAGTAAAGGGGTTAGCCTTTACTTTTTGACCGATTTTGGTCATTTTTGAAACTTTTGAGTTAGGGTCAAAATCGGTTAAATAAAGTCTTTTTAGACCTTCTGTGAAAAGGGGAAGGCTGTATTTGGCCTAAAAATAGTTTTTCTGATTTTTTAAAAAAAATCTGGGGGAAAAAAAGTAAAGGGGTTAGCCTTTACTTTTTGACCGATTTTGGTCATTTTTGAAACTTTTGAGTTAGGGTCAAAATCGGTTAAATAAAGTCTTTTTAGACCTTCTGTGAAAAGGGGAAGGCTGTATTTGGGCTAAAAATATTTTTTCTGATTTTTTTAAAAAAATCTGGGGAAAAAAAAGTAAAGGGGTTAGCCTTTACTTTTTGACCGATTTTGGTCACTTTTGAAACTTTTCAGTTAGGGTCAAAAACGGTTAGATAAAGTCGTTATAAACCTTCTGTGAAAACGACAAGGCTGTATTTGGGCGAAAAATATTTTTTCTGATTTTTGGAAAAAAATCCGGAAAAAAAAAAGTAAAGGGCCTTACTTTTTGTAAAAAGTAAAGGCCTTTACTTTTTGACCGATTTTGGTCACTTTTGAAACTTTTCAGTTAGGGTCAAAAACGGTTAGATAAAGTCGTTTTAAACCTTATGTGAAAACGAGAAGGCTGTATTTGGGCTAAAAATATTTTTTCTGATTTTTTGAAAAGAATCCGGAAAAAAAAAAGTAAAGGGGTTAGCCTTTACATTTTGACCGATTTTGGTCACTTTTGAAACTTTTCAGTTAGGGTCAAAAACGGTTAGATAAAGTCGTTTTAAACCTTCTGTGAAAACGAGAAGGCTGTATTTGGGCTAAAAATATTTTTTCTGATTTTTTGAAAAGAATCCGGAAAAAAAAAGTAAAGGGGTTAGCCTTTACTTTTTGACTGATTTTGGTCACTTTTGAAACTTTTCAGTTAGGGTCAAAAACGGTTAAATAAAGTCGTTTTAAACCTTCTGTGAAAACGAGAAGGCTGTATTTGGGCTAAAAATATTTTTTCTGATTTTTTGAAAAAAATTCGGAAAAAAAAAAGTAAAGGGGTTAGCCTTTACATTTTGACCGATTTTGGTCACTTTTGAAACTTTTCAGTTAGGGTCAAAAACGGTTAGATAAAGTCGTTTTAAACCTTCTGTGAAAACGAGAAGGCTGTATTTGGGCGAAAAATATTTTTTCTGATTTTTGGAAAAAAATCCGGAAAAAAAAAGTAAAGGGCCTTACTTTTTGTAAAAAGTAAAGGCCTTTACTTTTTGACCGATTTTGGTCACTTTTGAAACTTTTCAGTTAGGGTCAAAAACGGTTAGATAAAGTCGTTTTAAACCTTATGTGAAAACGAGAAGGCTGTATTTGGGCTAAAAATATTTTTTCTGATTTTTTGAAAAGAATCCGGAAAAAAAAAGTAAAGGGGTTAGCCTTTACATTTTGACCGATTTTGGTCACTTTTGAAACTTTTCAGTTAGGGTCAAAAACGGTTAGATAAAGTCGTTTTAAACCTTCTGTGAAAACGAGAAGGCTGTATTTGGGCTAAAAATATTTTTTCTGATTTTTTGAAAAGAATCCGGAAAAAAAAAAGTAAAGGGGTTAGCCTTTACTTTTTGACCGATTTTGGTCACTTTTGAAACTTTTCAGTTAGGGTCAAAAACGGTTAAATAAAGTCGTTTTAAACCTTCTGTGAAAACGAGAAGGCTGTATTTGGGCTAAAAATATTTTTTCTGATTTTTTGAAAAAAATTCGGAAAAAAAAAAGTAAAGGGGTTAGCCTTTACATTTTGACCGATTTTGGTCACTTTTGAAACTTTTCAGTTAGGGTCAAAAACGGTTAGATAAAGTCGTTTTAAACCTTCTGTGAAAACGAGAAGGCTGTATTTGGGCTAAAAATATTTTTTCTGATTTTTTGAAAAAAATTCGTGAAAAAAAAAGTAAAGGGGTTAGCCTTTACATTTTGACCGATTTTGGTCACTTTTGAAACTTTTCAGTTAGGGTAAAAAACGGTTAGATAAAGTCGTTTTAAACCTTCTGTGAAAACGAGAAGGCTGTATTTGGGCTAAAAATATTTTTTCTGATTTTTTGAAAAGAATCCGGAAAAAAAAAAGTAAACGGGTTAGCCTTTACTTTTTGACCGATTTTGGTCACTTTTGAAACTTTTTAGTTAGGGTCAAAAACGGTTAGATAAAGTCGTTTTAAACCTTATGTGAAAACGAGAAGGCTGTATTTGGGCTAAAAATATTTTTTCTGATTTTTCGAAAAAAATTCGGGAAAAAAAAAGTAAAGGGGTTAGCCTTTACATTTTGACCGATTTTTGGTCACTTTTGAAACTTTTCAGTTAGGGTCAAAAACGGTTAGATAAAGTCGTTTTAAACCTTCTGTGAAAACGAGAAGGCTGTATTTGGGCTAAAAATATTTTTTCTGATGTTTTGAAAAAAATTCGGGAAAAAAAAAGTAAAGGGGTTAGCCTTTACATTTTGACCGATTTTGGTCACTTTTGAAACTTTTCAGTTAGGGTCAAAAACAGTTAGATAAAGTCGTTTTAAACCTTCTGTGAAAACGAGAAGGCTGTATTTGGGCTAAAAATATTTTTTCTGATTTTTTGAAAAGAATCCGGAAAAAAAAAGTAAAGGGGTTAGCCTTTACTTTTTGACCGATTTTGGTCACTTTTGAAACTTTTCAGTTAGGGTCAAAAACGGTTAGATAAAGTCGTTTTAAACCTTCTGTGAAAACGAGAAGGCTGTATTTGGGCTAAAAATATTTTTTCTGATTTTTTGAAAAGAATCCGGAAAAAAAAAAGTAAAGGGGTTAGCCTTTACTTTTTGACCGATTTTGGTCACTTTTGAAACTTTTCAGTTAGGGTCAAAAACGGTTAGATAAAGTCGTTTTAAACCTTCTGTGAAAACGAGAAGGCTGTATTTGGGCTAAAAATATTTTTTCTGATTTTTTGAAAAAAATTCGGGAAAAAAAAAGTAAAGGGGTTAGCCTTTACTTTTTGACCGATTTTGGTCATTGTTTCAGGCTTTAAAATTAGGTAAAAAAACTATAATTTATCCCAAATAAAGCCTTTTTTGGCTTCTAGAGCAACAAAAAGACTTTATTTGCGCTAAATATGCATTTTTTAGCCCTATTTCAAACGTTGCAAAAATGGCCAAAATCGGTCAAAAACTAAAGGCTAACCCCTTTACTTTTTGAACGATTTTGACCATAGAAAGTAAAAAAGTAAAGTGGTTTATCTCATTAAGAATTGAATGGATTGTTCTACTTTTTTCAGTGGTTATTCCATAGTTGGTGTGCTATACAATGAACTAAAATATTTAGCCTTACTTCCAAAGTTGAAAAATGGCCAAAATCGGTCAAAAAGTAAAGGCTAACCCCTTTACTTTTTGACCGATTTTGACCATAAAAAGTAAAAAAGTAAATTGGTTTATCTCATTAAGAATTGAATGGATTGTTCTACTTTTTACAGTGGTTATTTCATAGTTGGTGTGCTATACAATCAACTAAAATATTTAGCCTTACTTCCAAAGTTGAAAAATGGCCAAAATCGGTCAAAAAGTAAAGGCTAACCCCTTTACTTTTTGACCGATTTTGACCATAAAAAGTAAAAAAAGTAAACTGGTTTATCTCATTAAAAATTGAATGGATTGTTCTACTTTTTTCAGTGGTTATTCCATAGTTGGTGTGCTATACAATGAACTAAAATATTTAGCCTTACTTCCAAAGTTGAAAAAAATGGCCAAAATCGGTCAAAAAGTAAAGGCTAACCCCTTTACTTTTTGACCGATTTTGACCATAAAAAGTAAAAAAGTAAACTGGTTTATCTCATTAAAAATTGAATGGATTGTTTCTACTATTTTCAGTGGTTATTCCATAGTTGGTGTGCTATACAATGAACTAAAATATTTAGCCTTACTTCCAAAGTTGAAAAATGGCCAAAATCGGTCAAAAAGTAAAGGCTAACCCCTTTACTTTTTGACCGATTTTGACCATAAAAAGTAAAAAAGTAAACTGGTTTATCTCATTAAAAATTGAATGGATTGTTCTACTATTTTCAGTGGTTATTCCATAGTTGGTGTGCTATACAATGAACTAAAATATTTAGCCTTACTTCCAAAGTTGAAAAATGGCCAAAATCGGTCAAAAAGTAAAGGCTAACCCCTTTACTTTTTGACCGATTTTGACCATAAAAAGTAAAGTGGTTTATCTCATTAAAAATTGAATGGATTGTTCTACTTTTTTCAGTGGTTATTCCATAGTTGGTGTGCTATACAATGAACTAAAATATTTAGCCTTACTTCCAAAGTTGAAAAATGGCCAAAATCGGTCAAAAAGTAAAGGCTAACCCCTTTACCTTTTGACCGATTTTGACCATAAAAAGTTAAAAAGTAAACTGGTTTATCTCATTAAAAATTGAATGGATTGTTTTACTTTTTTCAGTGGTTATTCCATAGTTGGTGTGCTATACAATGAACTAAAGTATTTAGCCTTACTTCCAAAGTTGAAAAATGGCCAAAATCGGTCAAAAAGTAAAGGCTAACCCCTTTACTTTTTGACCGATTTTGACCATAAAAAGTAAAAAAGTAAAGTGGTTTATCTCATTAAAAATTGAATGGATTGTTCTACTTTTTTCAGTGGTTATTCCATAGTTGGTGTGCTATACAATGAACTAAAATATTTAGCCTTACTTCCAAAGTTGAAAAATGGCCAAAATCGGTCAAAAAGTAAAGGCTAACCCCTTTACCTTTTGACCGATTTTGACCATAAAAAGTAAAAAAGTAAACTGGTTTATCTCATTAAAAATTGAATGGATTGTTCTACTTTTTTCAGTGGTTATTCCATAGTTGGTGTGCTATACAATGAACTAAAATATTTAGCCTTACTTCCAAAGTTGAAAAATGGCCAAAATCGGTCAAAAAGTAAAGGCTAACCCCTTTACTTTTTGACCGATTTTGACCATAAAAAGTAAAAAAGTAATGTGGTTTATCTCATTAAAAATTGAATGGATTGTTCTACTATTTTCAGTGGTTATTCCATAGTTGGTGTGCTATACAATGAACTAAAATATTTAGCCTTACTTCCAAAGTTGAAAAATGGCCAAAATCGGTCAAAAAGTAAAGGCTAACCCCTTTACTTTTTGACCGATTTTGACCATAAAAAGTTAAAAAGTAAACTGGTTTATCTCATTAAAAATTGAATGGATTGTTTTACTTTTTTCAGTGGTTATTCCATAGTTGGTGTGCTATACAATGAACTAAAGTATTTAGCCTTACTTCCAAAGTTGAAAAATGGCCAAAATCGGTCAAAAAGTAAAGGCTAACCCCTTTACTTTTTGACCGATTTTGACCATAAAAAGTAAAAAAGTAAACTGGTTTATCTCATTAAAAATTGAATGGATTGTTCTACTTTTTTCAGTGGTTATTCCATAGTTGGTTGTGCTATACAATGAACTAAAATATTTAGCCTTACTTCCAAAGTTGAAAAATGGCCAAAATCGGTCAAAAAGTAAAGGCTAACCCCTTTACTTTTTGACCGATTTTGACCATAAAAAGTAAAAAAGTAAACTGGTTTATCTCATTAAAAATTGAATGGATTGTTCTACTTTTTTCAGTGGTTATTCCATAGTTGGTGTGCTATACAATGAACTAAAATATTTAGCCTTACTTCCAAAGTTGAAAAATGGCCAAAATCGGTCAAAAAGTAAAGGCTAACCCCTTTACTTTTTGACCGATTTTGACCATAAAAAGTAAAAAAGTAATGTGGTTTATCTCATTAAAAATTGAATGGATTGTTCTACTATTTTCAGTGGTTATTCCATAGTTGGTGTGCTATACAATGAACTAAAATATTTAGCCTTACTTCCAAAGTTGAAAAATGGCCAAAATCGGTCAAAAAGTAAAGGCTAACCCCTTTACTTTTTGACCGATTTTGACCATAAAAAGTAAAGTGGTTTATCTCATTAAAAATTGAATGGATTGTTCTACTTTTTTCAGTGGTTATTCCATAGTTGGTGTGCTATACAATGAACTAAAATATTTAGCCTTACTTCCAAAGTTGAAAAATGGCCAAAATCGGTCAAAAAGTAAAGGCTAACCCCTTTACTTTTTGACCGATTTTGACCATAAAAAGTAAAAAAGTAAACTGGTTTATCTCATTAAAAATTGAATGGATTGTTCTACTTTTTTTCAGTGGTTATTCCATAGTTGGTGTGCTATACAATGAACTAAAATATTTAGCCTTACTTCCAAAGTTGAAAAATGGCCAAAATCGGTCAAAAAGTAAAAGGCTAACCCCTTTACTTTTTGACCGATTTTGACCATAAAAAGTAAAAAAGTAAACTGGTTTATCTCATTAAAAATTGAATGGATTGTTCTACTTTTTTCAGTGGTTATTCCATAGTTGGTGTGCTATACAATGAACTAAAATATTTAGCCTTACTTCCAAAGTTGAAAAATGGCCAAAATCGGTCAAAAAGTAAAGGCTAACCCCTTTACTTTTTGACCGATTTTGACCATAAAAAGTAAAAAAGTAAACTGGTTTATCTCATTAAAAATTGAATGGATTGTTCTACTTTTTTCAGTGGTTATTCCATAGTTGGTGTGCTATACAATGAACTAAAGTATTTAGCCTTACTTCCAAACTTGAAAAATGGCCAAAATCGGTCAAAAAGTAAAGGCTAACCCCTTTACTTTTTGACCGATTTTGACCATAAAAAGTAAAAAAGTAAACTGGTTTATCTCATTAAAAATTGAATGGATTGTTCTACTTTTTTCAGTGGTTATTCCATAGTTGGTGTGCTATACAATGAACTAAAATATTTAGCCTTACTTCCAAAGTTGAAAAATGGCCAAAATCGGTCAAAAAGTAAAGGCTAACCCCTTTACTTTTTGACCGATTTTGACCATAAAAAGTAGAAAAGTAAACTGGTTTATCTCATTAAGAATTGAATGGATTGTTCTACTTTTTTCAGTGGTTATTCCATAGTTGGTGTGCTATACAATGAACTAAAATATTTAGCCTTACTTCCAAAGTTGAAAAATGGCCAAAATCGGTCAAAAAGTAAACGCTAACCCCTTTACTTTTTGACCGATTTTGACCATAAAAAGTAAAAAAGTAAACTGGTTTATCTCATTAAGAATTGAATGGATTGTTCTACTTTTTTCAGTGGTTATTCCATAGTTGGTGTGCTATACAATGAACTAAAATATTTAGCCTTACTTCCAAAGTTGAAAAATGGCCAAAATCGGTCAAAAAGTAAAGGCTAACCCCTTTACTTTTTGACCGATTTTGACCATAAAAAGTAAAAAAGTAAACTGGTTTATCTCATTAAAAATTGAATGGATTGTTCTACTTTTTTCAGTGGTTATTCCATAGTTGGTGTGCTATACAATGAACTAAAGTATTTAGCCTTACTTCCAAACTTGAAAAATGGCCAAAATCGGTCAAAAAGTAAAGGCTAACCCCTTTACTTTTTGACCGATTTTGACCATAAAAAGTAAAAAAGTAAACTGGTTTATCTCATTAAAAATTGAATGGATTGTTCTACTTTTTTCAGTGGTTATTCCATAGTTGGTGTGCTATACAATGAACTAAAATATTTAGCCTTACTTCCAAAGTTGAAAAATGGCCAAAATCGGTCAAAAAGTAAAGGCTAACCCCTTTACTTTTTGACCGATTTTGACCATAAAAAGTAGAAAAGTAAACTGGTTTATCTCATTAAGAATTGAATGGATTGTTCTACTTTTTTCAGTGGTTATTCCATAGTTGGTGTGCTATACAATGAACTAAAATATTTAGCCTTACTTCCAAAGTTGAAAAATGGCCAAAATCGGTCAAAAAGTAAACGCTAACCCCTTTACTTTTTGACCGATTTTGACCATAAAAAGTAAAAAAGTAAAACTGGTTTATCTCATTAAGAATTGAATGGATTGTTCTACTTTTTTCAGTGGTTATTCCATAGTTGGTGTGCTATACAATGAACTAAAATATTTAGCCTTACTTCCAAAGTTGAAAAATGGCCAAAATCGGTCAAAAAGTAAAGGCTAACAACCCCTTTACGTTTTGACCGATTTTGACCATAAAAAGTAAAAAAGTAAACTGGTTTATCTCATTAAGAATTGAATGGATTGTTCTACTTTTTTCAGTGGTTATTCCATAGTTAGTATGCTATACAATGAACTAAAATATTTAGCCTTACTTCCAAAGTTGAAAAAGGGCCAAAATCGGTCAAAAAGTAAAGGCTAATTTACCCTTTACTTTTTGACCGATTTTGACCATAAAAAGTAAAAAAGTAAACTGGTTTATCTCATTAAGAATTGAATGGATTGTTCTACTTTTTTCAGTGGTTATTCCATAGTTGGTGTGCTCTACAATGAACTAAAATATTTAGCCTTACTTCCAAAGTTGAAAAATGGCCAAAATCGGTCAAAAAGTAAAGGCTAACCCCTTTACTTTTTTACCGATTTTGACCATAAAAAGTAAAAAAGTAAACTGGTTTATCTCATTAAGAATTGAATGGATTGTTCTACTTTTTTCAGTGGTTATTCCATAGTTGGTGTGCTATTCAATGAACTAAAATATTTAGCCTTACTTCCAAAGTTGAAAAATGGCCAAAATCGGTCAAAAAGTAAAGGCTAATTTACCCTTTACTTTTTGACCGATTTTGACCATAAAAAGTAAAAAAGTAAACTGGTTTATCTCATTAAGAATTGAATGGATTGTTCTACTTTTTTCAGTGGTTTATTCCATAGTTGGTGTGCTCTACAATGAAACTAAAATATTTAGCCTTACTTCCAAAGTTGAAAAATGGCCAAAATCGGTCAAAAAGTAAAGGCTAACCCCTTTACTTTTTGACCGATTTTGACCATAAAAAGTAAAAAAGTAAACTGGTTTATCTCATTAAGAATTGAATGGATTGTTCTACTTTTTTCAGTGGTTATTCCATAGTTGGTGTGCTATACAATGAACTAAAATATTTAGCCTTACTTCCAAAGTTGAAAAAATGGCCAAAAATCGGTCAAAAAGTAAAGGCTAATTTACCCTTTACTTTTTGACCGATTTTGACCATAAAGAGTAAAAAAGTAAACTGGTTTATCTCATTAAGAATTGAATGGATTGTTCTACTTTTTTTCAGTGGTTATTCCATAGTTGGTGTGCTATACAATGAACTAAAATATTTAGCCTTACTTCCAAAGTTGAAAAATGGCCAAAATCGGTCAAAAAGTAAAGGCTAATTTACCCTTTACTTTTTGACCGATTTTGACCATAAAAAGTAAAAAAGTAAACTGGTTTATCTCATTAAAAATTGAATGGATTGTTCTACTTTTTTCAGTGGTTATTCCATAGTTGGTGTGCTATACAATGAACTAAAATATTTAGCCTTACTTCCAAAGTTGAAAAATGGCCAAAATCGGTCAAAAAGTAAAGGCTAACCCCTTTACTTTTTGACCGATTTTGACCATAAAAAGTAAAAAAGTAAACTGGTTTATCTCATTAAAAATTGAATGGATTGTTCTACTTTTTTCAGTGGTTATTCCATAGTTGGTGTGCTATACAATGAACTAAAATATTTAGCCTTACTTCCAAAGTTGAAAAATGGCCAAAATCGGTCAAAAAGTAAAGGCTAACCCCTTTACTTTTTGACCGATTTTGACCATAAAAAGTAAAAAAGTAAACTGGTTTATCTCATTAAAAATTGAATGGATTGTTCTACTTTTTTCAGTGGTTATTCCATAGTTGGTGTGCTATACAATGAACTAAAATATTTAGCCTTACGTCCAAAGTTGAAAAATGGCCAAAATCGGTCAAAAAGTAAAGGCTAACCCCTTTACTTTTTGACCGATTTTGACCATAAAAAGTAAAAAGTAAACTGGTTTATCTCATTAAAAATTGAATGGATTGTTCTACTATTTTCAGTGGTTATTCCATAGTTGGTGTGCTATACAATGAACTAAAATATTTAGCCTTACTTCCAAAGTTGAAAAATGGCCAAAATCGGTCAAAAAGTAAAGGCTAACCCCTTTACTTTTTGACCGATTTTGACCATAAAAAGTAAAAAAGTAAACTGGTTTATCTCATTAAGAATTGAATGGATTGTTCTACTTTTTTCAGTGGTTATTCCATAGTTAGTGTGCTATACAATGAACTAAAATATTTAGCCTTACTTCCAAAGTTGAAAAATGGCCAAAATCGGTCAAAAAGTAAAGGCTAATTTACCCTTTACTTTTTGACCGATTTTGACCATAAAAAGTAAAAAAGTAAACTGGTTTATCTCATTAAGAATTGAATGGATTGTTCTACTTTTTTCAGTGGTTATTCCATAGTTGGTGTGCTCTACAATGAACTAAAATATTTAGCCTTACTTCCAAAGTTGAAAAATGGCCAAAATCGGTCAAAAAGTAAAGGCTAACCCCTTTACTTTTTGACGGATTTTGACCATAAAAAGTAAAAAAGTAAACTGGTTTATCTCATTAAGAATTGAATGGATTGTTCTACTTTTTTCAGTGGTTATTCCATAGTTGGTGTGCTATACAATGAACTAAAATATTTAGCCTTACTTCCAAAGTTGAAAAATGGCCAAAATCGGTCAAAAAGTAAAGGCTAATTTACCCTTTACTTTTTGACCGATTTTGACCATAAAAAGTAAAAAAGTAAACTGGTTTATCTCATTAAGAATTGAATGGATTGTTCTACTTTTTTCAGTGGTTATTCCATAGTTGGTGTGCTCTACAATGAACTAAAATATTTAGCCTTACTTCCAAAGTTGAAAAATGGCCAAAATCGGTCAAAAAGTAAAGGCTAACCCCTTTACTTTTTGACCGATTTTGACCATAAAAAGTAAAAAAGTAAACTGGTTTATCTCATTAAGAATTGAATGGATTGTTCTACTTTTTTCAGTGGTTATTCCATAGTTGGTGTGCTATACAATGAACTAAAATATTTAGCCTTACTTCCAAAGTTGAAAAATGGCCAAAATCGGTCAAAAAGTAAAGGCCAATTTACCCTTTACTTTTTGACCGATTTTGACCATAAAAAGTAAAAAAGTAAACTGGTTTATCTCATTAAGAATTGAATGGATTGTTCTACTTTTTTCAGTGGTTATTCCATAGTTGGTGTGCTCTACAATGAACTAAAATATTTAGCCTTACTTCCAAAGTTGAAAAATGGCCAAAATCGGTCAAAAAGTAAAGGCTAACCTCAAAATTTCGTATAAGTAAGCATAAACTAGAAATTGAGTTCGGTCGTTATAGAAATGTACCTCGAGAGGAGAGATTTTGTAAATGCTGCGATAAATCTGCAGTTGAAGATGAATTTCATTTTTCATTTGAATGTGAAAAATACGAAAATTTGCGAAATAATTCGCACAACATCCTAAAAGAATATTTTCAAATCAACATCACCAATGACTCAAGGAGAAAATTATTGAGTGACGTTATGTCCTTGAATGATCCTGTGATAACGGATCTATTTTCGAAACATATTTCGAAATGCTTTCATATCAGAGACATCAGCCCTTAAACCGGAAACATAAGTTTCTATATATTATATTCACTTTCCTTTCACTCTCCTTAATTATATTATCCATATTTCTATCTCTTCTTACATTTTGAAACTTTAACTTTTCTATATCTCTCCTATATTCTATATACTATTTTAATATTTTCTATATTACAATATTATACCTGTAAATATAGCACTATTGTTCCATTAGTTAAAGTTGTTTCTATAGTTAATTTTTACACTATTTTATATATTCTACATGCTTAGCAATACCTGTAATTAGGTCATGCAAAATAAAGCTTTATAAATAAATAAAATAAATAATAACCCCTTTACTTTTTGACCGATTTTGACCATAAAAAGTAAAAAAGTAAACTGGTTTATCTCATTAAGAATTGAATGGATTGTTCTACTTTTTTCAGTGGTTATTCCATAGTTGGTGTGCTATACAATGAACTAAAATATTTAGCCTTACTTCCAAAGTTGAAAAATGGCCAACATCGGTCAAAAAGTAAAGGCTAATTTACCCTTTACTTTTTGACCGATTTTGACCATAAAGAGTAAAAAAGTAAACTGGTTTATCTCATTAAGAATTGAATGGATTGTTCTACTTTTTTCAGTGGTTATTCCATAGTTGGTGTGCTATACAATGAACTAAAATATTTAGCCTTACTTCCAAAGTTGAAAAATGGCCAAAATCGGTCAAAAAGTAAAGGCTAATTTACCCTTTACTTTTTGACCGATTTTGACCATAAAAAGTAAAAAAGTAAACTGGTTTATCTCATTAAAAATTGAATGGATTGTTCTACTTTTTTCAGTGGTTATTCCATAGTTGGTGTGCTATACAATGAACTAAAATATTTAGCCTTACTTCCAAAGTTGAAAAATGGCCAAAATCGGTCAAAAAGTAAAGGCTAACCCCTTTACTTTTTGACCGATTTTGACCATAAAAAGTAAAAAAGTAAACTGGTTTATCTCATTAAAAATTGAATGGATTGTTCTACTTTTTTCAGTGGTTATTCCATAGTTGGTGTGCTATACAATGAACTAAAATATTTAGCCTTACTTCCAAAGTTGAAAAATGGCCAAAATCGGTCAAAAAGTAAAGGCTAACCCCTTTACTTTTTGACCGATTTTGACCATAAAAAGTAAAAAAGTAAACTGGTTTATCTCATTAAAAATTGAATGGATTGTTCTACTATTTTCAGTGGTTATTCCATAGTTGGTGTGCTATACAATGAACTAAAATATTTAGCCTTACTTCCAAAGTTGAAAAATGGCCAAAATCGGTCAAAAAGTAAAGGCTAACCCCTTTACTTTTTGACCGATTTTGACCATAAAAAGTAAAAAAGTAAACTGGTTTATCTCATTAAGAATTGAATGGATTGTTCTACTTTTTTCAGTGGTTATTCCATAGTTGGTGTGCTATACAATGAACTAAAATATTTAGCCTTACTTCCAAAGTTGAAAAATGGCCAAAATCGGTCAAAAAGTAAAGGCTAATTTACCCTTTACTTTTTGACCGATTTTGACCATAAAAAGTAAAAAGTAAACTGGTTTATCTCATTAAGAATTGAATGGATTGTTCTACTTTTTTTCAGTGGTTATTCCATAGTTGGTGTGCTCTACAATGAACTAAAATATTTAGCCTTACTTCCAAAGTTGAAAAATGGCCAAAATCGGTCAAAAAGTAAAGGCTAACCCCTTTACTTTTTGACCGATTTTGACCATAAAAAGTAAAAAAGTAAACTGGTTTATCTCATTAAGAATTGAATGGATTGTTCTACTTTTTTCAGTGGTTATTCCATTGTTGGTGTGCTATACAATGAACTAAAATATTTAGCCTTACTTCCAAAGTTGAAAAATGGCCAAAATCGGTCAAAAAGTAAAGGCTAATTTACCCTTTACTTTTTGACCGATTTTGACCATAAAGAGTAAAAAAGTAAACTGGTTTATCTCATTAAGAATTGAATGGATTGTTCTACTTTTTTCAGTGGTTATTCCATAGTTGGTGTGCTATACAATGAACTAAAATATTTAGCCTTACTTCCAAAGTTGAAAAATGGCCAAAATCGGTCAAAAAGTAAAGGCTAATTTACCCTTTACTTTTTGACCGATTTTGACCATAAAAAGTAAAAAAGTAAACTGGTTTATCTCATTAAAAATTGAATGGATTGTTCTACTTTTTTCAGTGGTTATTCCATAGTTGGTGTGCTATACAATCAATTTGATTTCCTTTAAAATTTAAAAAAAAAAATTAATTCCCTTGGGAATTAAAAAAATATGAAAATTTAATTCCCCTGGGAATTACTAATGAGAATTTGATTTCCTTTAAAATTTAAAAAAAAAAATTAATTCCCTTGGGAATTAAAAAAATATGAAAATTTAATTCCCTTGGTAATTACTAATGAGAATTTGATTTCCTTTAAAATTTAAAAAAAAAATTAATTCCCTTGGGAATTAAAAAAATATGAAAATTTAATTCCCTTCGGAATTACTAATGAGAATTTGATTTCTTTTAAAATTTAAAAAAAAAAATTAATTCCCGTGGGAATTAAAAAAAGATGAAAATTTAATTCCCTTGGGAATTACTAATGAGAATTTGATTTCCTTTAAAATTTAAAAAAAAATATTAATTCCCTTGGGAATTAAAAAAAGATGAAAATTTAATTCCCTTGGGAATTACTAATGAGAATTTGATTTCCTTTAAAATTTAAAAAAAAATTTTAATTCCCTTGGGAATTAAAAAAATATGAAAATTTAATTCCCTTGGGAATTACTAATGAGAATTTGATTTCTTTTAAAATTTAAAAAAAAATATTAATTCCCTTCGGAATTAAAAAAATATGAAAATTTAATTCCCTTGGGAATTACTAATGAAAATTTGATTTCCTTTAAAATTTAAAAAAAATATTAATTCCCTTGGGAATTAAAAAAAGATGAAAATTTAATTCCCTTCGGAATTACTAATGAGAATTTGATTTCCTTTAAAATTTAAAAAAAAATATTAATTCCCTTGGGAATTAAAAAAAGATGAAAATTTAATTCCCTTGGGAATTACTAATGAGAATTTGATTTCCTTTAAAATTAAAAAAAAAATATTAATTCCCTTGGGAATTAAAAAAGATGAAAATTTAATTCCCTTGGGAATTACTAATGAGAATTTGATTTCCTTTAAAATTTAAAAAAAAATATTAATTCCCGTGGGAATTAAAAAAAGATGAAAATTTAATTCCCTTGGGAATTACTAATGAGAATTTGATTTCCTTTAAAATTTAAAAAAAAATTAATTCCCTTGGGAATTAAAAAAATATGAAAATTTAATTCCCTTGGGAATTACTAATGAGAATTTGATTTCCTTTAAAATTTTAAAAAAAATATTAATTCCCTTGGGAATTAAAAAAAATATGAAAATTTAATTCCCTTGGGAATTACTAATGAGAATTTGATTTCTTTTAAAATTTAAAAAAAAATATTAATTCCCTTCGGAATTAAAAAAATATGAAAATTTAATTCCCTTGGGAATTACTAATGAGAATTTGATTTCCTTTAAAATTTAAAAAAAATATTAATTCCCTTGGGAATTAAAAAAATATGAAAATTTAATTCCCTTGGGAATTACTAATGAGAATTTGATTTCCTTTAAAATTTAAAAAAAAAATATTAATTCCCTTGGGAATTAAAAAAATATGAAAATTTAATTCCCTTGGGAATTACTAATGAGAATTTGATTTCCTTTAAAATTTAAAAAAAAATATTAATTCCCTTGGGAATTAAAAAAAGATTGAAAATTTAATTCCCTTGGGAATTACTAATGAGAATTTGATTTCCTTTAAAATTTAAAAAAAAATATTAATTCCCTTGGGAATTAAAAAAATATGAAAATTTAATTCCCTTGGGAATTACTAATGAGAATTTGATTTCTTTTAAAATTTAAAAAAAAATATTAATTCCCTTGGGAATTAAAAAAAATATGAAAATTTAATTCCCTTGGGAATTACTAATGAGAATTTGATTTCCTTTAAAATTTGAAAAAAATATTAATTCCCTTGGGAATTAAAAAAATATGAAAATTTAATTCCCTTGGGAATTACTAATGAGAATTTGATTTCCTTTAAAATTTAAAAAAAAATATTAATTCCCTTGGGAATTAAAAAAATATAAATATTTAATTCCCTTGGGAATTACTAATGAGAATTTGATTTCCTTTAAAATTTAAAAAAAAATATTAATTCCCTTGGGAATTAAAAAATATGAAAATTTAATTCCCTTGGGAATTACTAATGAGAATTTGATTTCCTTTAAAATTTAAAAAAAATATTAATTCCCTTGGGAATTAAAAAATATGAAAATTTAATTCCCTTGGGAATTACTAATGAGAATTTGATTTCTTTTAAAATTTAAAAAAAAATATTAATTCCCTTGGGAATTAAAAAAATATGAAAATTTAATTCCCTTGGGAATTACTAATGAGAATTTGAATCCTTTAAAATTTGAAAAAAAATATTAATTGCCTTGGGAATTAAAAAAATATGAAAATTTAATTCCCTTGGGAATTACTAATGAGAATTTGATTTCCTTTAAAATTTAAAAAAAAAAATTAATTCCCTTGGGAATTAAAAAAATATGAAAATTTAATTCCCTTGGGAATTACTAATGAGAATTTGATTTCCTTTAAAATTTAAAAAAAATTTTAATATTTTTTTTTAAATTTTAAAGGAAATCAAATTCTCATTAGTAATTCCCAAGGGAATTAAATTTTCATATTTTTTTAATTCCGAAGGGAATTAATATTTTTTTTAAATTTTAAAGGAAATCAAATTTTCATTAGTAATTCCCAAGGGAATTAAATTTTCATATTTTTTTAATTCCCAAGGGAATTAATTTTTTTTTTAAATTTTAAAGGAAATCAAATTCTCATTAGTAATTCCCAAAGGAATTAAATTTTCAAATTTTTTAATTCCCAAGGGAATTAATATTTTTTTTTAAATTTTAAAAGAAATCAAATTCTCATTAGTAATTCCCAAGGGAATTAAATTTTCATATTTTTTTAATTCCCAAGGGAATTAATTTTTTTTTTAAATTTTAAAGGAAATCAAATTCTCATTAGTAATTCCCAAGGGAATTTAAATTTTCATATTTTTTTAATTCCCAAGGGAATTAATATTTTTTTTAAATTTTAAAGGAAATCAAATTCTCATTCCCAAGCGAATTAAATTTTTATATTTTTTTAATTCCCAAGGGAATTAATATTTTTTTTTAAATTTTAAAGGAATCAAATTCTCATTAGTAATTCCCAAGGGAATTAAATTTTCATATTTTTTTAATTCCCAAGGGAATTAACATTTTTTTTAAATTTTAAAGGAAATCAAATTTTCATTAGTAATTCCCAAGGGAATTAAATTTTCATATTTTTTTAATTCCCAAGGGAATTAATATTTTTTTTTAAATTTTAAAGGAAATCAAATTCTCATTAGTAATTCCCAAGGGAATTAAATTTTCATATTTTTTTAATTCCCAAGGGAATTAATATTTTTTTTAAATTTTAAAGGAAATCAAATTCTCATTAGTAATTCCCAAGGGAATTAAATTTTCATATTTTTTTAATTCCCAAGGGAATTAATATTTTTTTTTAAATTTTAAAGGAAATCAAATTCTCATTAGTAATTCCCAAGGGAATTAAATTTTCATATTTTTTTAATTCCCAAGGGAATTAATTTTTTTTTTAAATTTTAAAGGAAATCAAATTCTCATTAGTAATTCCCAAGGGAATTAAATTTTCATATTTTTTAATTCCCAAGGGAATTAATATTTTTTTTTAAATTTTAAAGGAAATCAAATTCTCAATTCCCAAGGGAATTAAATTTTTTATATTTTTTTAATTCCCAAGGGAATTAATATTTTTTTTTAAATTTTAAAGGAAATCAAATTCTCATTAGTAATTCCCAAGGGAATTAAATTTTCATATTTTTTTAATTCCCAAGGGAATTAACATTTTTTTTAAATTTTAAAGGAAATCAAATTTTCATTAGTAATTCCCAAGGGAATTAAATTTTCATATTTTTTTAATTCCCAAGGGAATTAATATTTTTTTTTATTTTAAAGGAAATCAAATTTTCATTAGTAATTCCCAAGGGAATTAAATTTTCATATTTTTTTAATTCCCAAGGGAATTAATATTTTTTTTTAAATTTTAAAAGAAATCAAATTCTCATTAGTAATTCCCAAGGGAATTAAATTTTCATATTTTTTTAATTCCCAAGGGAATTAATATTTTTTTTTAAATTTTAAAGGAAATCAAATTCTCATTAGTAATTCCCAAGGGAATTAAATTTTCATCTTTTTTTAATTCCCAAGGGAATTAATATTTTTTTTTAAATTTTCAAGGAAATCAAATTCTCATTAGTAATTCCCAAGGGAATTAAATTTTCATATTTTTTTAATTCCCAAGGGAATTAATTTTTTTTTTAAATTTTAAAGGAAATCAAATTCTCATTAGTAATTCCCAAGGGAATTAAATTTTCATATTTTTTAATTCCCAAGGGAATTAATATTTTTTTTTAAATTTTAAAGGAAATCAAATTCTCATTCCCAAGGGAATTAAATTTTTATATTTTTTTAATTCCCAAGGGAATTAATTTTTTTTTTTAAATTTTAAAGGAAATCAAATTCTCATTCCCAAGGGAATTAAATTTTCATATTTTTTTAATTCCCAAGGGAATTAATATTTTTTTTTAATTTTAAAGGAAATCAAATTTTCATTAGTAATTCCCAAGGGAATTAAATTTTCATATTTTTTTAATTCCCAAGGGAATTAATATTTTTTTTTAAATTTTAAAAGAAATCAAATTCTCATTAGTAATTCCCAAGGGAATTAATATTTTTTTTTAAATTTTAAAGAAATCAAATTCTCATTAGTAATTCCCAAGGGAATTAAATTTTCATATTTTTTTCATATTTTTTTAATTCCCAAGGGAATTAACATTTTTTTTAAATTTTAAAGGAAATCAAATTTTCATTAGTAATTCCCAAGGGAATTAAATTTTCATATTTTTTTAATTCCCAAGGGAATTAATATTTTTTTTTAAATTTTAAAGGAAATCAAATTCTCATTAGTAATTCCCAAGGGAATTAAATTTTCATATTTTTTTAATTCCCAAGGGAATTAATATTTTTTTTTAAATTTTCAAGGAAATCAAATTCTCATTAGTAATTCCCAAGGGAATTAAATTTTCATATTTTTTTAATTCCCAAGGGAATTAATTTTTTTTTTAAATTTTAAAGGAAATCAAATTCTCATTCCCAAGGGAATTAAATTTTCATATTTTTTTAATTCCCAAGGGAATTAATATTTTTTTTTAATTTTAAAGGAAATCAAATTTTCATTAGTAATTCCCAAGGGAATTAAATTTTCATATTTTTTTAATTCCCAAGGGAATTAATATTTTTTTTTAAATTTTAAAAGAAATCAAATTCTCATTAGTAATTCCCAAGGGAATTAAATTTTCATATTTTTTTAATTCCCAAGGGAATTAATATTTTTTTTAAATTTTAAAGGAAATCAAATTCTCATTAGTAATTCCCAAGGGAATTAAATTTTCATATTTTTTTAATTCCCAAGGGAATTAATATTTTTTTTTAAATTTTAAAAGAAATCAAATTCTCATTAGTAATTCCCAAGGGAATTAATATTTTTTTTTAAATTTTAAAGAAATCAAATTCTCATTAGTAATTCCCAAGGGAATTAAATTTTCATATTTTTTTCATATTTTTTTAATTCCCAAGGGAATTAACATTTTTTTTAAATTTTAAAGGAAATCAAATTTTCATTAGTAATTCCCAAGGGAATTAAATTTTCATATTTTTTTAATTCCCAAGGGAATTAATATTTTTTTTTAAATTTTAAAGGAAATCAAATTCTCATTAGTAATTCCCAAGGGAATTAAATTTTCATATTTTTTTAATTCCCAAGGGAATTAATATTTTTTTTTTAAATTTTCAAGGAAATCAAATTCTCATTAGTAATTCCCAAGGGAATTAAATTTTCATATTTTTTTAATTCCCAAGGGAATTAATTTTTTTTTTTAAATTTTAAAGGAAATCAAATTCTCATTCCCAAGGGAATTAAATTTTCATATTTTTTTAATTCCCAAGGGAATTAATATTTTTTTTTAATTTTAAAGGAAATCAAATTTTCATTAGTAATTCCCAAGGGAATTAAATTTTCATATTTTTTTAATTCCCAAGGGAATTAATATTTTTTTTTAAATTTTAAAAGAAATCAAATTCTCATTAGTAATTCCCAAGGGAATTAAATTTTCATATTTTTTTAATTCCCAAGGGAATTAATATTTTTTTTAAATTTTAAAGGAAATCAAATTCTCATTAGTAATTCCCAAGGGAATTAAATTTTCATATTTTTTTAATTCCCAAGGGAATTAATATTTTTTTTTAAATTTTAAAAGAAATCAAATTCTCATTAGTAATTCCTAAGGGAATTAAATTTTCATATTTTTTTAATTCCCAAGGGAATTAATTTTTTTTTTAAATTTTAAAGGAAATCAAATTCTCATTAGTAATTCCCAAGGGAATTAAATTTTCATATTTTTTTAATTCCCAAGGGAATTAATATTTTTTTTTAAATTTTCAAGGAAATCAAATTCTCATTAGTAATTCCTAAGGGAATTAAATTTTCATATTTTTTTAATTCCCAAGGGAATTAATTTTTTTTTTTAAATTTTAAAGGAAATCAAATTCTCATTAGTAATTCCCAAGGGAATTAAATTTTCATATTTTTTAATTCCCAAGGGAATTAATATTTTTTTTTAAATTTTAAAGGAAATCAAATTCTCATTAGTAATTCCCAAGGGAATTAAATTTTCATATTTTTTAATTCCCAAGGGAATTAATATTTTTTTTTAAATTTTAAAGGAAATCAAATTCTCATTCCCAAGGGAATTAAATTTTTATATTTTTTTAATTCCCAAGGGAATTAATATTTTTTTTTAAATTTTAAAGGAAATCAAATTCTCATTAGTAATTCCCAAGGGAATTAAATTTTCATATTTTTTTAATTCCCAAGGGAATTAACATTTTTTTTAAATTTTAAAGGAAATCAAATTTTCATTAGTAATTCCCAAGGGAATTAAATTTTCATATTTTTTTAATTCCCAAGGGAATTAATATTTTTTTTTAAATTTTAAAGGAAATCAAATTCTCATTAGTAATTCCCAAGGGAATTAAATTTTCATATTTTTTTCATATTTTTTTAATTCCCAAGGGAATTAACATTTTTTTTAAATTTTAAAGGAAATCAAATTTTCATTAGTAATTCCCAAGGGAATTAAATTTTCATATTTTTTTAATTCCCAAGGGAATTAATATTTTTTTTTTAATTTTAAAGGAAATCAAATTCTCATTAGTAATTCCCAAGGGAATTAAATTTTCATATTTTTTTAATTCCCAAGGGAATTAATATTTTTTTTAAATTTTAAAGGAAATCAAATGCTCATTAGTAATTCCCAAGGGAATTAAATTTTCATATTTTTTTAATTCCCAAGGGAATTAATATTTTTTTTTTAAATTTTAAAAGAAATCAAATTCTCATTAGTAATTCCCAAGGGAATTAAATTTTCATATTTTTTTAATTCCCAAGGGAATTAATATTTTTTTTAAATTTTAAAGGAAATCAAATTCTCATTAGTAATTCCCAAGGGAATTAAATTTTCATATTTTTTTAATTCCCAAGGGAATTAATATTTTTTTTTAAATTTTAAAGGAAATCAAATTCTCATTAGTAATTCCCAAGGGAATTAAATTTTCATATTTTTTTAATTCCCAAGGGAATTAATATTTTTTTTTAAATTTTAAAGGAAATCAAATTCTCATTAGTAATTCCCAAGGGAATTAAATTTTCATATTTTTTAATTCCCAAGGGAATTAATATTTTTTTTTAAATTTTAAAGGAAATCAAATTCTCATTCCCAAGGGAATTAAATTTTTATATTTTTTTAATTCCCAAGGGAATTAATATTTTTTTTTAAATTTTAAAGGAAATCAAATTCTCATTAGTAATTCCCAAGGGAATTAAATTTTCATATTTTTTTAATTCCCAAGGGAATTAATATTTTTTTTAAATTTTAAAGGAAATCAAATTCTCATTAGTAATTCCCAAGGGAATTAAATTTTCATATTTTTTTAATTCCCAAGGGAATTAATATTTTTTTTTAAATTTTAAAGGAAATCAAATTCTCATTAGTAATTCCCAAGGGAATTAAATTTTCATCTTTTTTTAATTCCCAAGGGAATTAATATTTTTTTTTAAATTTTAAAGGAAATCAAATTCTCATTAGTAATTCCCAAGGGAATTAAATTTTCATATTTTTTAATTCCCAAGGGAATTAATATTTTTTTTTAAATTTTAAAGGAAATCAAATTCTCATTCCCAAGGGAATTAAATTTTTATATTTTTTTAATTGCCAAGGGAATTAATATTTTTTTTTAAATTTTAAAGGAAATCAAATTCTCATTAGTAATTCCCAAGGGAATTAAATTTTCATATTTTTTTAATTCCCAAGGGAATTAACATTTTTTTTAAATTTTAAAGGAAATCAAATTTTCATTAGTAATTCCCAAGGGAATTAAATTTTCATATTTTTTTAATTCCCAAGGGAATTAATATTTTTTTTTAAATTTTAAAGGAAATCAAATTCTCATTAGTAATTCCCAAGGGAATTAAATTTTCATATTTTTTTAATTCCCAAGGGAATTAATATTTTTTTTTAATTTTAAAGGAAATCAAATTTTCATTAGTAATTCCCAAGGGAATTAAATTTTCATATTTTTTTAATTCCCAAGGGAATTAATATTTTTTTTTAAATTTTAAAAGAAATCAAATTCTCATTAGTAATTCCCAAGGGAATTAAATTTTCATATTTTTTTAATTCCCAAGGGAATTAATATTTTTTTTAAATTTTAGAGGAAATCAAATTCTCATTAGTAATTCCCAAGGGAATTAAATTTTCATCTTTTTTTAATTCCCAAGGGAATTAATATTTTTTTTAAATTTTAAAGGAAATCAAATTCTCATTCCCAAGGGAATTAAATTTTTATATTTTTTTAATTCCCAAGGGAATTAATTTTTTTTTTTAAATTTTAAAGGAAATCAAATTCTCATTCCCAAGGGAATTAAATTTTCATATTTTTTTAATTCCCAAGGGAATTAATATTTTTTTTTAATTTTAAAGGAAATCAAATTTTCATTAGTAATTCCCAAGGGAATTAAATTTTCATATTTTTTTAATTCCCAAGGGAATTAATATTTTTTTTTAAATTTTAAAAGAAATCAAATTCTCATTAGTAATTCCCAAGGGAATTAAATTTTCATATTTTTTTAATTCCCAAGGGAATTAATATTTTTTTTAAATTTTAAAGGAAATCAAATTCTCATTAGTAATTCCCAAGGGAATTAAATTTTCATATTTTTTTAATTCCCAAGGGAATTAATATTTTTTTTTAAGTTTTCAAGGAAATCAAATTCTCATTAGTAATTCCCAAGGGAATTAAATTTCCATATTTTTTTAATTCCGAAGGGAATTAATTTTTTTTTTAAATTTTAAAGGAAATCAAATTCTCATTAGTAATTCCCAAGGGAATTAAATTTTCATATTTTTTAATTCCCAAGGGAATTAATATTTTTTTTTAAATTTTAAAGGAAATCAAATTCTCATTCCCAAGGGAATTAAATTTTTATATTTTTTTAATTCCCAAGGGAATTAATATTTTTTTTTAAATTTTAAAGGAAATCAAATTCTCATTAGTAATTCCCAAGGGAATTAAATTTTCATATTTTTTTAATTCCCAAGGGAATTAACATTTTTTTTAAATTTTAAAGGAAATCAAATTTTCATTAGTAATTCCCAAGGGAATTAAATTTTCATAATTTTTTAATTCCCAAGGGAATTAATATTTTTTTTTTAAATTTTAAAGGAAATCAAATTCTCATTAGTAATTCCCAAGGGAATTAAATTTTCATATTTTTTTCATATTTTTTTAATTCCCAAGGGAATTAAATTTTTTTTAAATTTTAAAGGAAATCAAATTTTCATTAGTAATTCCCAAGGGAATTAAATTTTCATATTTTTTTAATTCCCAAGGGAATTAATATTTTTTTTTTAATTTTAAAGGAAATCAAATTCTCATTAGTAATTCCCAAGGGAATTAAATTTTCATATTTTTTTAATTCCCAAGGGAATTAATATTTTTTTTAAATTTTAAAGGAAATCAAATGCTCATTAGTAATTCCCAAGGGAATTAAATTTTCATATTTTTTAATTCCCAAGGGAATTAATATTTTTTTTTAAATTTTAAAAGAAATCAAATTCTCATTAGTAATTCCCAAGGGAATTAAATTTTCATATTTTTTTAATTCCCAAGGGAATTAATATTTTTTTTAAATTTTAAAGGAAATCAAATTCTCATTAGTAATTCCCAAGGGAATTAAATTTTCATATTTTTTTAATTCCCAAGGGAATTAATATTTTTTTTAAATTTTAAAGGAAATCAAATTCTCATTAGTAATTCCAAGGGAATTAAATTTTCATCTTTTTTTAATTCCCAAGGGAATTAATATTTTTTTTTAAATTTTAAAGGAAATCAAATTCTCATTAGTAATTCCCAAGGGAATTAAATTTTCATATTTTTTAATTCCCAAGGGAATTAATATTTTTTTTTAAATTTTAAAGGAAATCAAATTCTCATTCCCAAGGGAATTAAATTTTTATATTTTTTTAATTCCCAAGGGAATTAATATTTTTTTTTAAATTTTAAAGGAAATCAAATTCTCATTAGTAATTCCCAAGGGAATTAAATTTTCATATTTTTTTAATTCCCAAGGGAATTAATATTTTTTTTAAATTTTAAAGGAAATCAAATTCTCATTAGTAATTCCCAAGGGAATTAAATTTTCATATTTTTTTAATTCCCAAGGGAATTAATATTTTTTTTTAAATTTTAAAGGAAATCAAATTCTCATTAGTAATTCCCAAGGGAATTAAATTTTCATCTTTTTTTAATTCCCAAGGGAATTAATATTTTTTTTTAAATTTTAAAGGAAATCAAATTCTCATTAGTAATTCCCAAGGGAATTAAATTTTCATATTTTTTTAATTCCCAAGGGAATTAATATTTTTTTTTAAATTTTAAAGGAAATCAAATTCTCATTCCCAAGGGAATTAAATTTTTATATTTTTTTAATTGCCAAGGGAATTAATATTTTTTTTTAAATTTTAAAGGAAATCAAATTCTCATTAGTAATTCCCAAGGGAATTAAATTTTCATATTTTTTTAATTCCCAAGGGAATTAACATTTTTTTTAAATTTTAAAGGAAATCAAATTTTCATTAGTAAATTCCCAAGGGAATTAAATTTTCATATTTTTTTAATTCCCAAGGGAATTAATATTTTTTTTTAAATTTTAAAGGAAATCAAATTCTCATTAGTAATTCCCAAGGGAATTAAATTTTCATATTTTTTTAATTCCCAAGGGAATTAATATTTTTTTTTTAATTTTAAAGGAAATCAAATTTTCATTAGTAATTCCCAAGGGAATTAAATTTTCATATTTTTTTAATTCCCAAGGGAATTAATATTTTTTTTTAAATTTTAAAAGAAATCAAATTCTCATTAGTAATTCCCAAGGGAATTAAATTTTCATATTTTTTTAATTCCCAAGGGAATTAATATTTTTTTTAAATTTTTAAAGGAAATCAAATTCTCATTAGTAATTCCCAAGGGAATTAAATTTTCATCTTTTTTTAATTCCCAAGGGAATTAATATTTTTTTTTTAAATTTTAAAGGAAATCAAATTCTCATTCCCAAGGGAATTAAATTTTTATATTTTTTTAATTCCCAAGGGAATTAATTTTTTTTTTTTAAATTTTAAAGGAAATCAAATTCTCATTCCCAAGGGAATTAAATTTTCATATTTTTTTAATTCCCAAGGGAATTAATATTTTTTTTTAATTTTAAAGGAAATCAAATTTTCATTAGTAATTCCCAAGGGAATTAAATTTTCATATTTTTTTAATTCCCAAGGGAATTAATATTTTTTTTTAAATTTTAAAAGAAATCAAATTCTCATTAGTAATTCCCAAGGGAATTAAATTTTCATATTTTTTTAATTCCCAAGGGAATTAATATTTTTTTTAAATTTTAAAGGAAATCAAATTCTCATTAGTAATTCCCAAGGGAATTAAATTTTCATATTTTTTTAATTCCCAAGGGAATTAATATTTTTTTTTAAGTTTTCAAGGAAATCAAATTCTCATTAGTAATTCCCAAGGGAATTAAATTTCCATATTTTTTTAATTCCGAAGGGAATTAATTTTTTTTTTAAATTTTAAAGGAAATCAAATTCTCATTAGTAATTCCCAAGGGAATTAAATTTTCATATTTTTTTAATTCCCAAGGGAATTAATATTTTTTTTTAAATTTTAAAGGAAATCAAATTCTCATTCCCAAGGGAATTAAATTTTTATATTTTTTTAATTCCCAAGGGAATTAATATTTTTTTTTAAATTTTAAAGGAAATCAAATTCTCATTAGTAATTCCCAAGGGAATTAAATTTTCATATTTTTTTAATTCCCAAGGGAATTAACATTTTTTTTAAATTTTAAAGGAAATCAAATTTTCATTAGTAATTCCCAAGGGAATTAAATTTTCATATTTTTTTAATTCCCAAGGGAATTAATATTTTTTTTTAAATTTTAAAGGAAATCAAATTCTCATTAGTAATTCCCAAGGGAATTAAATTTTCATATTTTTTTAATTCCCAAGGGAATTAATATTTTTTTTTAATTTTTAAAGGAAATCAAATTTTCATTAGTAATTCCCAAGGGAATTAAATTTTCATATTTTTTTAATTCCCAAGGGAATTAATATTTTTTTTTAAATTTTAAAAGAAATCAAATTCTCATTAGTAATTCCCAAGGGAATTAAATTTTCATATTTTTTTAATTCCCAAGGGAATTAATATTTTTTTTAAATTTTAAAGGAAATCAAATTCTCATTAGTAATTCCCAAGGGAATTAAATTTTCATATTTTTTTAATTCCCAAGGGAATTAATATTTTTTTTTAAATTTTAAAGGAAATCAAATTCTCATTAGTAATTCCCAAGGGAATTAAATTTTCATCTTTTTTTAATTCCCAAGGGAATTAATATTTTTTTTTAAATTTTCAAGGAAATCAAATTCTCATTAGTAATTCCCAAGGGAATTAAATTTTCATATTTTTTAATTCCCAAGGGAATTAATATTTTTTTTTAAATTTTAAAGGAAATCAAATTGATTGTATAGCACACCAACTATGGAATAACCACTGAAAAAAGTAGAACAATCCATTCAATTTTTAATGAGATAAACCAGTTTACTTTTTTACTTTTTATGGTCAAAATCGGTCAAAAAGTAAAGGGGTTAGCCTTTACTTTTTGACCGATTTTGGCCATTTTTCAACTTTGGAAGTAAGGCTAAATATTTTAGTTCATTGTATAGGACACCAACTATGGAATAACCACTGAAAAAAGTAGAACAATCCATTCAATTTTTAATGAGATAAACCAGTTTACTTTTTTACTTTTTATGGTCAAAATCGGTCAAAAAGTAAAGGGGTTAGCCTTTACTTTTTGACGGATTTTGGCCATTTTTCAACTTTGGAAGTAAGGCTAAATATTTTAGTTCATTGTATAGCACACCAACTATGAAATAACCACTGAAAAAAGTAGAACAATCCATTCAATTCTTAATGAGATAAACTAGTTTACTTTTTTACTTTTTACGGTCAAAATCGGTCAAAAAGTAAAGGGGTTAGGCTTTACTTTTTGACCGATTTTGGCCATTTTTCAACTTTGGAAGTAAGGCTAAATATTTTAGTCCATTGTATAGCATACTAACTATGGAATAACCACTGAAAAAAGTAGAACAATCCATTCAATTTTTAATGAGATAAACCAGTTTACTTTATTACTTTTTACGGTCAAAAAGTAAAGGGGTTAGCCTTTACTTTTTGACCGATTTTGGCCATTTTTCAACTTTGGAAGTAAGGCTAAATATTTTAGTTCATTGTATAGCACACCAACTATGGAATAACCACTGAAAAAAGTAGAACAATCCATTCAATTCTTAATGAGATAAACTAGTTTACTTTTTTACTTTTTACGGTCAAAATCGGTCAAAAAGTAAAGGGGTTAGCCTTTACTTTTTGACCGATTTTGGCCATTTTTCAACTTTGGAAGTAAGGCTAAATATTTTAGTTCATTGTTATAGCACACCAACTATGGAATAACCACTGAAAAAAGTAGAACAATCCATTCAATTTTTAATGAGATAAAACCAGTTTACTTTTTTACTTTTTATGGTCAAAAAGTAAAGGGGTTAGCCTTTACTTTTTGACCGATTTTGGCCATTTTTCAACTTTGGAAGTAAGGCTAAATATTTTAGTTCATTGTATAGCACACCAACTATGGAATAACCACTGAAAAAAGTAGAACAATCCATTCAATTCTTAATGAGATAAACTAGTTTACTTTTTTACTTTTTATGGTCAAAATCGGGTCAAAAAGTAAAGGGGTTAGCCTTTACTTTTTGACCGATTTTGGCCATTTTTCAACTTTGGAAGTAAGGCTAAATATTTTAGTTGATTGTATAGCACACCAAACTATGGAATAACCACTGAAAAAAGTAGAACAATCCATTCAATTCTTAATGAGATAAACCAGTTTACTTTTTTACTTTTTATGGTCAAAATCGGTCAAAAAGTAAAGGGGTTAGCCTTTACTTTTTGACCGATTTTGGCCATTTTTTCAACTTTGGAAGTAAGGCTAAATATTTTAGTTGATTGTATAGCACACCAACTATGGAATAACCACTGAAAAAAGTAGAACAATCCATTCAATTCTTAATGAGATAAAACCAGTTTACTTTTTTACTTTTTACGGTCAAAAAGTAAAGGGGTTAGCCTTTACTTTTTGACCGATTTTGGCCATTTTTCAACTTTGGAAGTAAGGCTAAATATTTTAGTTTCATTGTATAGCACACCAACTATGGAATAACCACTGAAAAAAGTAGAACAATCCATTCAATTCTTAATGAGATAAACTAGTTTACTTTTTTACTTTTTATGGTCAAAATCGGTCAAAAAGTAAAGGGGTTAGCCTTTACTTTTTGACCGATTTTGGCCATTTTTCAACTTTGGAAGTAAGGCTAAATATTTTAGTTCATTGTATAGCACACCAACTATGGAATAACCACTGAAAAAGTAGAACAATCCATTCAATTTTTAATGAGATAAACCAGTTTACTTTTTTACTTTTTATGGTCAAAATCGGTCAAAAAGTAAAGGGGTTAGCCTTTACTTTTTGACCGATTTTGGCCATTTTTCAACTTTGGAAGTAAGGCTAAATATTTTAGTTCATTGTATAGCACACCAACTATGAAATAACCACTGAAAAAAGTTAGAACAATCCATTCAATTCTTAATGAGATAAAACTAGTTTTACTTTTTTACTTTTTACGGTCAAAATCGGTCAAAAAAGTAAAGGGGTTAGGCTTTACTTTTTGACCGATTTTGGCCATTTTTCAAACTTTGGAAGTAAGGCCTAAATATTTTAGTCCATTGTATAGCATACTAACTATGGAATAACCACTGAAAAAAGTAGAACAATCCATTCAATTTTTAATGAGATAAACCACTTTAATTTTTTACTTTTTATGGTCAAAATCGGTCAAAAAGTAAAGGGGTTAGCCTTTACTTTTTGACCGATTTTGGCCATTTTTCAACTTTGGAAGTAAGGCTAAATATTTTAGTTCATTGTATAGCACACCAACTATGGAATAATCACTGAAAAAAGTAGAACAATCCATTCAATTCTTAATGAGATAAACCAGTTTACTTTTTTACTTTTTATGGTCAAAATCGGTCAAAAAGTAAAGGGGTTAGCCTTTACTTTTTGACCGATTTTGGCCATTTTTCAACTTTGGAAGTAAGCCTAAATATTTTAGTTGATTGTATAGCACACAAACTATGGAATAACCACTGAAAAAAGTAGAACAATCCATTCAATTCTTAATGAGATAAACCAGTTTACTTTTTTACTTTTTACGGTCAAAAAGTAAAGGGGTTAGCCTTTACTTTTTGACCGATTTTGGCCATTTTTCAACTTTGGAAGTAAGGCTAAATATTTTAGTTCATTGTATAGCACACCAACTATGGAATAACCACTGAAAAAAGTAGAACAATCCATTCAATTCTTAATGAGATAAACTAGTTTACTTTTTTACTTTTTATGGTCAAAATCGGTCAAAAAGTAAAGGGGTTAGCCTTTACTTTTTGACCGATTTTGGCCATTTTTCAACTTTGGAAGTAAGGCTAAATATTTTAGTTCATTGTATAGCACACCAACTATGGAATAACCACTGAAAAAAAGTAGAACAATCCATTCAATTTTTAATGAGATAAACCAGTTTACTTTTTACTTTTTATGGTCAAAATCGGTCAAAAAAGTAAAGGGGTTAGCCTTTACTTTTTGACCGATTTTGGCCATTTTTCAACTTTGGAAGTAAGGCTAAATATTTTAGTTCATTGTATAGCACACCAACTATGAAATAACCACTGAAAAAAGTAGAACAATCCATTCAATTCTTAATGAGATAAACTAGTTTACTTTTTTACTTTTTACGGTCAAAATCGGTCAAAAAGTAAAGGGGTTAGGCTTTACTTTTTGACCGATTTTGGCCATTTTTCAACTTTGGAAGTAAGGCTAAATATTTTAGTCCATTGTATAGCACACTAACTATGGAATAACCACTGAAAAAAGTAGAACAATCCATTCAATTTTTAATGAGATAAACCACTTTAATTTTTTACTTTTTATGGTCAAAATCGGTCAAAAAGTAAAGGGGTTAGCCTTTACTTTTTGACCGATTTTGGCCATTTTTCAACTTTGGAAGTAAGGCTAAATATTTTAGTTCATTGTATAGCACACCAACTATGGAATAATCACTGAAAAAAGTAGAACAATCCATTCAATTTTTAATGAGATAAACCAGTTTACTTTTTTACTTTTTATGGTCAAAATCGGTCAAAAAGTAAAGGGGTTAGCCTTTACTTTTTGACCGATTTTGGCCATTTTTCAACTTTGGAAGTAAGGCTAAATATTTTAGTTGATTGTATAGCACACCAACTATGGAATAACCACTGAAAAAAGTAGAACAATCCATTCAATTCTTAATGAGATAAACCAGTTTACTTTTTTACTTTTTACGGTCAAAAAGTAAAGGGGTTAGCCTTTACTTTTTGACCGATTTTGGCCATTTTTCAACTTTGGAAGTAAGGCTAAATATTTTAGTTCATTGTATAGCACACCAACTATGGAATAACCACTGAAAAAAGTAGAAACAATCCATTCAATTCTTAATGAGATAAACTAGTTTACTTTTTTACTTTTTATGGTCAAAATCGGTCAAAAAGTAAAGGGGTTAGCCTTTACTTTTTGACCGATTTTGGCCATTTTTCAACTTTGGAAGTAAGGCTAAATATTTTAGTTCATTGTATAGCACACCAACTATGGAATAACCACTGAAAAAAGTAGAACAATCCATTCAATTTTTAATGAGATAAACCAGTTTACTTTTTTACTTTTTATGGTTCAAAATCGGTCAAAAAGTAAAGGGGTTAGCCTTTACTTTTTGACCGATTTTGGCCATTTTTCAACTTTGGAAGTAAGGCTAAATATTTTAGTTCATTGTATAGCACACCAACTATGAAATAACCACTGAAAAAAGTAGAACAATCCATTCAATTCTTAATGAGATAAACTAGTTTACTTTTTTACTTTTTACGGTCAAAATCGGTCAAAAAGTAAAGGGGTTAGGCTTTACTTTTTGACCGATTTTGGCCATTTTTCAACTTTGGAAGTAAGGCTAAATATTTTAGTCCATTGTATAGCATACTAACTATGGAATAACCACTGAAAAAAGTAGAACAATCCATTCAATTTTTAATGAGATAAACCACTTTAATTTTTTACTTTTTATGGTCAAAATCGGTCAAAAAGTAAAGGGGTTAGCCTTTACTTTTTGACCGATTTTGGCCATTTTTCAACTTTGGAAGTAAGGCTAAATATTTTAGTTCATTGTATAGCACACCAACTATGGAATAATCACTGAAAAAAGTAGAACAATCCATTCAATTCTTAATGAGATAAACCAGTTTACTTTTTTACTTTTTATGGTCAAAATCGGTCAAAAAGTAAAGGGGTTAGCCTTTACTTTTTGACGATTTTGGCCATTTTTCAACTTTGGAAGTAAGCCTAAATATTTTAGTTGATTGTATAGCACACAAACTATGGAATAACCACTGAAAAAAGTAGAACAATCCATTCAATTCTTAATGAGATAAACCAGTTTTACTTTTTTACTTTTTACGGTCAAAAAGTAAAGGGGTTAGCCTTTACTTTTTGACCGATTTTGGCCATTTTTCAACTTTGGAAGTAAGGCTAAATATTTTAGTTCATTGTATAGCACACCAAACTATGGAATAACCACTGAAAAAAGTAGAACAATCCATTCAATTCTTAATGAGATAAACTAGTTTACTTTTTTACTTTTTTATGGTCAAAATCGGTCAAAAAGTAAAGGGGTTAGCCTTTACTTTTTGACCGATTTTGGCCATTTTTCAACTTTGGAAGTAAGGCTAAATATTTTTAGTTCATTGTATAGCACACCAACTATGGAATAACCACTGAAAAAAGTAGAACAATCCATTCAATTTTTAATGAGATAAACCAGTTTACTTTTTTACTTTTTATGGTCAAAATCGGTCAAAAAGTAAAGGGGTTAGCCTTTACTTTTTGACCGATTTTGGCCATTTTTCAACTTTGGAAGTAAGGCTAAATATTTTAGTTCATTGTATAGCACACCAACTATGAAATAACCACTGAAAAAAGTAGAACAATCCATTCAATTCTTAATGAGATAAACTAGTTTACTTTTTTACTTTTTACGGTCAAAATCGGTCAAAAAGTAAAGGGGTTAGGCTTTACTTTTTGACCGATTTTGGCCATTTTTCAACTTTGGAAGTAAGGCTAAATATTTTAGTCCATTGTATAGCACACTAACTATGGAATAACCACTGAAAAAAGTAGAACAATCCATTCAATTTTTAATGAGATAAACCACTTTAATTTTTTACTTTTTATGGTCAAAATCGGTCAAAAAGTAAAGGGGTTAGCCTTTACTTTTTGACCGATTTTGGCCATTTTTCAACTTTGGAAGTAAGGCTAAATATTTTAGTTCATTGTATAGCACACCAACTATGGAATAATCACTGAAAAAAGTAGAACAATCCATTCAATTTTTAATGAGATAAACCAGTTTACTTTATTACTTTTTACGGTCAAAAAGTAAAGGGGTTAGCCTTTACTTTTTGACCGATTTTGGCCATTTTTCAACTTTGGAAGTAAGGCTAAATATTTTAGTTCATTGTATAGCACACCAACTATGGAATAACCACTGAAAAAAGTAGAACAATCCATTCAATTCTTAATGAGATAAACTAGTTTACTTTTTTACTTTTTATGGTCAAAATCGGTCAAAAAGTAAAGGGGTTAGCCTTTACTTTTTGACCGATTTTGGCCATTTTTCAACTTTGGAAGTAAGGCTAAATATTTTAGTTGATTGTATAGGACACCAACTATGGAATAACCACTGAAAAAAGTAGAACAATCCATTCAATTCTTAATGAGATAAACCAGTTTACTTTTTTACTTTTTATGGTCAAAATCGGTCAAAAAGTAAAGGGGTTAGCCTTTACTTTTTGACCGATTTTGGCCATTTTTCAACTTTGGAAGTAAGCCTAAATATTTTAGTTGATTGTATAGCACACAAACTATGGAATAACCACTGAAAAAAGTAGAACAATCCATTCAATTCTTAATGAGATAAACCAGTTTACTTTTTTACTTTTTATGGTCAAAATCGGTCAAAAAGTAAACGGGTTAGCCTTTACTTTTTGACCGATTTTGGCCATTTTTCAACTTTGGAAGTAAGGCTAAATATTTTAGTTCATTGTATAGCACACCAACTATGGAATAACCACTTAAAAAAGTAGAACAATCCATTCAATTCTTAATGAGATAAACCAGTTTACTTTTTTACTTTTTATGGTCAAAATCGGTCAAAAAGTAAAGGGGTTAGCCTTTACTTTTTGACCGATTTTGGCCATTTTTCAACTTTGGAAGTAAGGCTAAATATTTTAGTTCATTGTATAGCACACCAACTATGGAATAACCACTGAAAAAAGTAGAACAATCCATTCAATTCTTAATGAGATAAACCAGTTTACTTTTTTACTTTTTATGGTCAAAATCGGTCAAAAAGTAAAGGGGTTAGCCTTTACTTTTTGACCGATTTTGGCCATTTTTCAACTTTGGAAGTAAGGCTAAATATTTTAGTTCATTGTATAGCACACCAACTATGGAATAACCACTGAAAAAAGTAGAACAATCCATTCAATTCTTAATGAGATAAACTAGTTTACTTTTTTACTGTTTATGGTCAAAATCGGTCAAAAAGTAAAGGGGTTAGCCTTTACTTTTTGACCGATTTTGGCCATTTTTCAACTTTGGAAGTAAGGCTAAATATTTTAGTTCATTGTATAGCACACCAACTATGGAATAACCACTGAAAAAAGTAGAACAATCCATTCAATTTTTAATGAGATAAACCAGTTTACTTTTTTTACTTTTTATGGTCAAAATCGGTCAAAAAGTAAAGGGGTTAGCCTTTACTTTTTGACCGATTTTGGCCATTTTTTCAACTTTGGAAGTAAGGCTAAATATTTTAGTTCATTGTATAGCACACCAACTATGGAATAACCACTGAAAAAAGTAGAACAATCCATTCAATTTTTAATGAGATAAACCAGTTTACTTTTTTACTTTTTATGGTCAAAATCGGTCAAAAAGTAAAGGGGTTAGCCTTACTTTTTGACCGATTTTGGCCATTTTTCAACTTTGGAAGTAAGGCTAAATATTTTAGTTCATTGTATAGCACACCAACTATGGAATAACCACTGAAAAAAGTAGAACAATCCATTCAATTCTTAATGAGATAAACTAGTTTACTTTTTTACTTTTTACGGTCAAAATCGGTCAAAAAGTAAAGGGGTTAGCCTTTACTTTTTGACCGATTTTGGCCATTTTTCAACTTTGGAAGTAAGGCTAAATATTTTAGTTCATTGTATAGCACACCAACTATGGAATAACCACTGAAAAAAGTAGAACAATCCATTCAATTCTTAATGAGATAAACCAGTTTACTTTTTTACTTTTTATGGTCAAAATCGGTCAAAAAGTAAAGGGGTTAGGCTTTACTTTTTGACCGATTTTGGCCATTTTTCAACTTTGGAAGTAAGGCTAAATATTTTAGTTCATTGTATAGCATACCAACTATGGAATAACCACTGAAAAAAGTAGAACAATGCATTCAATTTTTAATGAGATAAACCACTTTACTTTTTTACTTTTTATGGTCAAAATCGGTCAAAAAGTAAAGGGGTTAGCCTTTACTTTTTGACCGATTTTGGCCATTTTTCAACTTTGGAAGTAAGGCTAAATATTTTTAGTTGATTGTATAGCACACCAACTATGGAATAACCACTGAAAAAAAGTAGAACAATCCATTCAATTTTTAATGAGATAAACCAGTTTACTTTTTTACTTTTTACGGTCAAAAAGTAAAGGGGTTAGCCTTTACTTTTTGACCGATTTGGCCATTTTTCAACTTTGGAAGTAAGGCTAAATATTTTAGTTCATTGTATAGCACACCAACTATGGAATAACCACTGAAAAAAGTAGAACAATCCATTCAATTCTTAATGAGATAAACTAGTTTACTTTTTTACTTTTTATGGTCAAAATCGGTCAAAAAGTAAAGGGGTTAGCCTTTACTTTTTGACCGATTTTGGCCATTTTTCAACTTTGGAAGTAAGGCTAAATATTTTAGTTGATTGTATAGCACACCAACTATGGAATAACCACTGAAAAATGTAGAACAATCCATTCAATTCTTAATGAGATAAACCAGTTTACTTTTTTACTTTTTATGGTCAAAATCGGTCAAAAAGTAAAGGGGTTAGCCTTTACTTTTTGACCGATTTTGGCCATTTTTCAACTTTGGAAGTAAGGCTAAATATTTTAGTTGATTGTATAGCACACAAACTATGGAATAACCACTGAAAAAAATAGAACAATCCATTCAATTCTTAATGAGATAAACCAGTTTACTTTTTTACTTTTTATGGTCAAAATCGGTCAAAAAGTAAACGGGTTAGCCTTTACTTTTTGACCGATTTTGGCCATTTTTCAACTTTGGAAGTAAGGCTAAATATTTTAGTTCATTGTATAGCACACCAACTATGGAATAACCACTTAAAAAAGTAGAACAATCCATTCAATTCTTAATGAGATAAACCAGTTTACTTTTTTACTTTTTATGGTCAAAATCGGTCAAAAAGTAAAGGGGTTAGCCTTTACTTTTTGACCGATTTTGGCCATTTTTCAACTTTGGAAGTAAGGCTAAATATTTTAGTTCATTGTATAGCACGCCAACTATGGAATAACCACTGAAAAAAGTAGAACAATCCATTCAATTCTTAATGAGATAAACCAGTTTACTTTTTTACTTTTTATGGTCAAAATCGGTCAAAAAGTAAAGGGGTTAGGCTTTACTTTTTGACCGATTTTGGCCATTTTTCAACTTTGGAAGTAAGGCTAAATATTTTAGTTCATTGTATAGCATACCAACTATGGAATAACCACTGAAAAAAGTAGAACAATGCATTCAATTTTTAATGAGATAAACCACTTTACTTTTTTACTTTTTATGGTCAAAATCGGTCAAAAAGTAAAGGGGTTAGCCTTTACTTTTTGACCGATTTTGGCCATTTTTCAACTTTGGAAGTAAGGCTAAATATTTTAGTTGATTGTATAGCACACCAACTATGGAATAACCACTGAAAAAAGTAGAACAATCCATTCAATTTTTAATGAGATAAACCAGTTTACTTTTTTACTTTTTACGGTCAAAAAGTAAAGGGGTTAGCCTTTACTTTTTGACCGATTTTGGCCATTTTTCAACTTTGGAAGTAAGGCTAAATATTTTAGTTCATTGTATAGCACACCAACTATGGAATAACCACTGAAAAAAGTAGAACAATCCATTCAATTCTTAATGAGATAAACTAGTTTACTTTTTTACTTTTTATGGTCAAAATCGGTCAAAAAGTAAAGGGGTTAGCCTTTACTTTTTGACCGATTTTGGCCATTTTTCAACTTTGGAAGTAAGGCTAAATATTTTAGTTGATTGTATAGCACACCAACTATGGAATAACCACTGAAAAATGTAGAACAATCCATTCAATTCTTAATGAGATAAACCAGTTTACTTTTTTACTTTTTATGGTCAAAATCGGTCAAAAAGTAAAGGGGTTAGCCTTTACTTTTTGACCGATTTTGGCCATTTTTCAACTTTGGAAGTAAGGCTAAATATTTTAGTTGATTGTATAGCACACAAACTATGGAATAACCACTGAAAAAAATAGAACAATCCATTCAATTCTTAATGAGATAAACCAGTTTACTTTTTTACTTTTTATGGTCAAAATCGGTCAAAAAGTAAAGGGGTTAGCCTTTACTTTTTGACCGATTTTGGCCATTTTTCAACTTTGGAAGTAAGGCTAAATATTTTAGTTCATTGTATAGCACACCAACTATGGAATAACCACTTAAAAAAGTAGAACAATCCATTCAATTCTTAATGAGATAAACCAGTTTACTTTTTTACTTTTTATGGTCAAAATCGGTCAAAAAGTAAAGGGGTTAGCCTTTACTTTTTGACCGATTTTGGCCATTTTTCAACTTTGGAAGTAAGGCTAAATATTTTAGTTCATTGTATAGCACGCCAACTATGGAATAACCACTGAAAAAAGTAGAACAATCCATTCAATTCTTAATGAGATAAACCAGTTTACTTTTTTACTTTTTATGGTCAAAATCGGTCAAAAAGTAAAGGGGTTATTTATTTATTTATTTATTTATAAAGCTTTATTTGCATGACCTAATTACAGGTATTGCTAAGCATGTAGAATATATAAAATAGTGTAAAAATTAACTATAGAAACAACTTTAACTAATGGAACAATAGTGCTATATTTACAGGTATAATATTGTAATATAGAAAATATTAAAATAGTATATAGAATATAGGAGAGATATAGAAAAGTTTAAAGTTTTCAAAATGTAAGAAGAGAATAGGAATATGGTTAATATAAATTAAGGAGAGTGAAAGGAAAGTGAATATTAATATATAGAAAACTTATGTTTCCGGTTTAAGGGCTGATGTCTCTGATATGAAAGCATTTCGAAATATGTTTCGAAAATAGATCCGTTATCACAGGATCATTCAAGGACATAACGTCACTCAATAATTTTCTCCTTGAGTCATTGGTGATGTTGATTTGAAAATATTCTTTTAGGATGTTGTGCGAATTATTCGCAAATTTTCGTATTTTTCACATTCAAATGAAAAATGAAATTCATCTTCAACTGCAGATTTATCGCAAGCATTTACAAAATCTCTCCTCTCGAGGTACATTTCTATAACGACCGAACTCAATTTCTAGTTTATGCTTACTTATACGAAATTTTGAGGTTAGCCTTTACTTTTTGACCGATTTTGGCCATTTTTCAACTTTGGAAGTAAGGCTAAATATTTTAGTTCATTGTATAGCACACCAACTATGGAATAACCACTGAAAAAAGTAGAACAATCCATTCAATTCTTAATGAGATAAACCAGTTTACTTTTTTACTTTTTATGGTCAAAATCGGTCAAAAAGTAAAGGGGTTAGGCTTTACTTTTTTGACCGATTTTTGGCCATTTTTCAACTTTGGGAAGTAAGGCTAAATATTTTAGTTCATTGTATAGCATACCAACTATGGAATAACCACTGAAAAAAGTAGAACAATGCATTTCAATTTTTAATGAGATAAACCACTTTACTTTTTTACTTTTTATGGTCAAAATCGGTCAAAAAGTAAAGGGGTTAGCCTTTACTTTTTGACGATTTTGGCCATTTTTCAACTTTGGAAGTAAGGCTAAATATTTTAGTTGATTGTATAGCACACCAACTATGGAATAACCACTGAAAAAAGTAGAACAATCCATTCAATTTTTAATGAGATAAACCAGTTTACTTTTTTACTTTTTACGGTCAAAAAGTAAAGGGGTTAGCCTTTACTTTTTGACCGATTTTGGCCATTTTTCAACTTTGGAAGTAAGGGCTAAATATTTTAGTTCATTGTATAGCACACCAACTATGGAATAACCACTGAAAAAAGTAGAACAATCCATTCAATTCTTAATGAGATAAACTAGTTTACTTTTTTACTTTTTATGGTCAAAATCGGTCAAAAAGTAAAGGGGTTAGCCTTTACTTTTTGACCGATTTTGGCCATTTTTCAACTTTGGAAGTAAGGCTAAATATTTTAGTTGATTGTATAGCACACCAACTATGGAATAACCACTGAAAAATGTAGAACAATCCATTCAATTCTTAATGAGATAAACCAGTTTACTTTTTTACTTTTTATGGTCAAAATCGGTCAAAAAGTAAAGGGGTTAGCCTTTACTTTTTGACCGATTTTTGGCCATTTTTCAACTTTGGAAGTAAGGCTAAATATTTTAGTTGATTGTATAGCACACAAACTATGGAATAACCACTGAAAAAAATAGAACAATCCATTCAATTCTTAATGAGATAAACCAGTTTACTTTTTTTACTTTTTATGGTCAAAATCGGTCAAAAAGTAATGGGGTTAGCCTTTACTTTTTTGACCGATTTTGGCCATTTTTCAACTTTGGAAGTAAGGCTAAATATTTTAGTTTCATTGTATAGGCACACCAACTATGGAATAACCACTTAAAAAAGTAGAACAATCCATTCAATTCTTAATGAGATAAACCAGTTTACTTTTTTACTTTTTATGGTCAAAATCGGTCCAAAAAAGTAAAGGGGTTAGCCTTTACTTTTTGACCGATTTTGGCCATTTTTCAAACTTTGGAAGTAAGGCTAAATATTTTAGTTCATTGTATAGCACGCCAACTATGGAATAACCACTGAAAAAAGTAGAACAATCCATTCAATTCTTAATGAGATAAACCAGTTTACTTTTTTTACTTTTTATGGTCAAAATCGGTCAAAAAGTAAAGGGGTTATTTATTTATTTATTTATTTATTTCTAAAGCTTTATTTGCATGACCTAATTACAGGTATTGCTAAGCATGTTAGAATATATAAAATAGTGTAAAAATTAACTATAGAAACAACTTTAACTAATGGAACAATAGTGCTATATTTACAGGTATAATATTGTAATATAGAAAATATTAAAATAGTATATAGAATATAGGAGAGATATAGAAAAGTTTAAAGTTTCAAAATGTAAGAAGAGATAGGAATATGGATAATATAATTAAGGAGAGTGAAAGGAAAGTGAATATAATATATAGAAACTTATGTTTCCGGTTTAAGGGCTGATGTCTCTGATATGAAAGCATTTCGAAATATGTTTCGGAAAATAGATCCGTTATCACAGGATCATTCAAGGACATAACGTCACTCAATAATTTTCTCCTTGAGTCATTGGTGATGTTGATTTGAAAATATTCTTTTAGGATGTTGTGCGAATTATTTCGCAAATTTTCGTATTTTTCACATTCAAATGAAAAATGAAATTCATCTTCAACTGCAGATTTATCGCAGCATTTACAAAATCTCTCCTCTCGAGGTACATTTTCTATAACGACCGAAACTCAATTTCTAGTTTATGGTTACTTATACGAAATTTTGAGAACAGTCTTCTTTGGTTAGGATCTTTAATAATATTTAGGTATTCTTCTAAGTTATAATCTTTTTTGAAAGTGGAATAGAATGATAGTTTAGTCGAGTTTTCAATTTGATTTTTCCAAAATGATGTATAGTTATCTTTAATAGTTTTTGCGAAAATCTCTTACGTTCGTATCCTGAACAGATTTTTCAATATCTATTGTTTCATCGGTATTAGGATAAAAGTTTTTTAATAATGTTTGCGGCATTAGAGTAGAATGAATCTTTACCGATTGAGTAAAGTCTTTTTGAAAGGTAAAAAGTTTGTTTCGCTATACTTGAATCTGGTAGTTGACTAATGTGTTTAATGTAAGAAAATAGTCTTTTGAATATGGGGATTAACAGAGGGAATTTACCTAATTCACCCTGCTAGCGATATTGCTTGCTTTCCTATTCACACCCAAATAGATTTTACAAAATTTTAGGTGTGTTTTTTCAGTTGGAGTCTTGATCCCATTTAGTAAAATCGTTGTTGGTATAGGCTCCCCAAACCTCAGAGTTATAAGAGTAAGATTGGAGAGACTATGCCATCAAAGATTTTCATTGCAAGTTTTGGAGTAAGTTTGTGAAAATCAAGATGTTTTCGAATTTTGAATAAAGCATGCATAGCCTTTTCACTCAGTTGTCGAGTTGCGACTGAGAATTTAGTGTTTGGAGTTAGTTTTAGGCCGAGATAAGTGTATTCATTTGTGATGTCAATACGCTTATCTCCCAAGAAAAAGTCAAGCTTTTGTAGCTTAGAGTTATGTTTTTGTAAGATCATAACTTTGGTTTTTTTTGAAATTGATATTCATTAGCCATTTTTTGCTCCATTCATTAAGAGAATCTAGACAATTTTGGAGACCTGATTTCGATCTTGATAGTATAAACAAGATCATCAGCATATAGAAGACTACTTAGTCTTGTTCCATTTGGTAAAAGAAATGGGTCTGAGTTTACTTTCTCAAATAGAATAGGAAGTTCATTTATATATAAATTAAACAGTAGGGGGACTTAAAAACACAACCTTGGCGTACACCTCGATTGTAGGAGAAGAAGGGCGTTCTATGACCTGATACTTTCACTGCACACTGAGTATTAGAGTACAGATCCTTTATCAGATCATAGAAGCGTCCTCCAAATTCCATTTTCTAATAGTTTCAAATAAAGGCCTTTATGCCAGACGGAATCAAAGGCCTTTTTAAAATCAACAAAGGGATGCATAAATTTTCTCATTTTTCTGATTAACATATTTATCGTTGTAGAGTTTTCAAAGTAAAGATATGGTCGGCAGTTCTATTGCCTGGTATAAATCCAATTTGAGAAGGGTGTAAAATTTCTTAATTTATTTAATTTTTAACGATCAATTTTTTTTTATAGTTTAATATTTTTTTAAATTTAAATATTTTGTTTATATGTATAGCTAATATTTTTAAATTATATTTATTAATGTAATATTTGTTTTGTATAATATTGAATAATTATGTTTTGATTTCTTAATATTACATTTAAATAAAAAGTTTTTTGTTTAATTATTTTAATTACTTTAATTTAAAATTAATTTTTATTTATATTTCTTTTAATTAAATTATTTCTTAAATATTAATTAAAAAAAATATTTTTTTTAATTAGTATATTTAAAAAGTTTTTATTTATATTTTTATAAATTAATTTTTTATTTTAATATTTTTTTTTTTAATAAAAGTCTTTTTTTAATTACTCTTTTTTAAATTTATTATTTTTTTGTATTTTTTAATTTATTTTTTTTATCTATTATATAGTTATCTTACATATATATTTTATATTTTTTTTTTTTTTTTAATAGTATTATAAATCTTAAATTAAATTTTTATTTTTAATTAAATTATTACAATATTTATTTATTATTTAATATATTTATTTTTTTTTTTTTATAATTTTTGTTATTTTTTATATTAGAATTTTATTTTGTGTGTGTGTGCAATAATTTATTAGAATTATAAAATAGAGTGATTAATAATAATTGAAAAGTTTATATAAATATATAATATTATAATAAACATTTATTTTAAATTAATTTATTATAATTTTTTTAATTTTTCAAATTTATTAATTTTTTAAAAATTATTATTTTAATTTTTTAATAATAAATAATTATTTTAATTATTAATTTTGTTACTTTAAATTATGTTTTTATTATATAATTATAATATTTCTAAATATTAATATATTAAATTTTTTTTTTAAATATTTATTTTATAAAAATTTTTTATATTATTTTTTTATTAATTAATATTATAAAAAGTTTTAATATATAATTTAATTTTTTTTTATTTATTATTTTTTCTATAATAAATTATTTTTATTAATTATTATTAAAATTAATTATTATTTTTTAAATTTTATATCTTTTTAAAAAATTTTATTTTTTTTATAAGTTTCTTAACAAAACTTATAAATTACTTTTATTATATATTTATTTGTTTACTATTTTTATTTTAATTATAATTATTTTTTAATATTATAAATTAATTTTTTGATTATTTGTTGAATAAAAGTTTCTTTAGTAGATTTTGAACAAGTTCATCTAGTACTGTCGCTAAAGATAGAGCAGAAGAATTTTCCTATGAGCTTGATACACATATTCCTCGATAATTATTTGTGTCTAATTTATTTCCTGATTTAAAATTGGTGAGATAAGTCCTCGCACCATGAGCTTGGGAAGTTTCCAGACTTCAATATCGTGTTGAATGTTTTGGTAAAGCCATTGGCAAGTTTTAACACTAAATTTTAACATTTCGTTGTTAATCAGAATATGCAGCTTTTTTCGACTTAATTTTCTTAGCTGCTTTCTTTATTACTTCGACAGTTATTTCTGTATCAAGTTCATTGAGGAGATTTTTTGAGATTTCCTTTTGTTTTAAAGTTTTAGTAATTTTCTTCTTGTTCTTTTGATAGTTGGTGTTCACAATGTAGTTGTTCAAAATGTGAAAACCATTCATTTCTTTGGGTGAATTTTCGAATTTGCCTCAGTATCAATATCATCTGAGGATTTTTTTAGGATTTTCCAGAAGATAGATCACTTTGACTAGCGTTTACTCGTTCATCGATTTTGTTATTTTTGAATTCATTTCGTTTCAGTTCTAGTGTTTCTTTGTAAGATTTCAAAGCATCATGATAGTTTTTCCTTAATTAATATTAGTAGGTTCTTTATGTTTTAAATTTGAAAGTTTTCTCAAATGGTTGTCTTTTGATCCGACAGTCCTTGTCGAAACTTCTTTTGAGCAGTATTTGTAATTTTTTTCTAAGTTTGCTTATTTTTATTTTTAAGCTTTTTTTGGATGTTAGCCTTTACTTTTTGACCGATTTTGGCCATTTTTCAACTTTGGAAGTAAGGCTAAATATTTTAGTTCATTGTATAGCACCAAACTATGGAATAACCACTGAAAAAAGTAGAACAATCCATTCAATTTTTAATGAGTAAAACCAGTTTACTTTTTTACTTTTTATGGTCAAAATCGGTCAAAAAGTAAAGGGGTTAGCCTTACTTTTTGACCGATTTTGGCCATTTTTCAACTTTGGAAGTAAGGCTAAATATTTTAGTTCATTGTATAGCACACCAACTATGGATATAACCACTGAAAAAAGTAGAACAATCCATTCAATTCTTAATGAGATAAACTAGTTTACTTTTTTATTTTTTACGGTCAAAATCGGTCAAAAAGTAAAGGGGTTAGGCCTTTACTTTTTGACCGATTTTGGCCATTTTTCAAGCTTTGGAAGTAAGGCTAAATATTTTAGTTCATTGTATAGCACACCAACTATGGAAATAACCACTGAAAAAGTAGAACAATCCATTCAATTCTTAATGAGATAAACCAGTTTACTTTTTTACTTTTTATGGTCAAAATCGGTCAAAAGTAAAGGGGTTAGCCTTTACTTTTTGACCGATTTTGGCCATTTTTCAACTTTGGAAGTAAGGCTAAATATTTTAGTTCATTGTATAGCACACCAACTATGGAATAACCACTGAAAAAGTAGAACAATGCATTCAATTTTTAATGAGATAAACCACTTTACTTTTTTACTTTTTATGGTCAAAATCGGTCAAAAAGTAAAGGGGTTAGCCTTTACTTTTTGACCGATTTTGGCCATTTTTCAACTTTGGAAGTAAGGCTAAATATTTTAGTTGATTGTATAGCACACCAACTATGGAATAACCACTGAAAAAAGTAGAACAATCCATTCAATTTTTAATGAGATAAACCAGTTTACTTTTTTACTTTTTAAAATCGGTCAAAAAGTAAAGGGGTTAGCCTTTACTTTTTGACCGATGTTGGCCATTTTTCAACTTTGGAAGTAAGGCTAAATATTTTAGTTCATTGTATAGCACACCAACTATGGAATAACCACTGAAAAAAGTAGAACAATCCATTCAATTTTAATGAGATAAATAGGTTACTTTTTTACTTTATGGTCAAAATCGGTCAAAAAGTAAAGGGGTTAGCCTTAACTTTTTGACCGATTTTGGCCATTTTTCAACTTTGGAAGTAAGGCTAAATATTTAGTTCATTGTATAGGCACACCAACTATGGAATAACCACTGAAAAAAGTAGAACAATCCATTCAATTTTTAATGAGATAAACCAGTTTACTTTTTTACTTTTTACGGTCAAAATCGGTCAAAAAGTAAAGGGGTTAGCCTTTACTTTTTGACCGATTTTGGCCATTTTTCAACTTTGGAAGTAAGGCTAAATATTTTAGTTGATTGTATAGCACACCAACTATGGAATAACCACTGAAAAAAGTAGAACAATCCATTCAATTCTTAATGAGATAAACCAGTTTACTTTTTTACTTTTTATGGTCAAAATCGGTCAAAAAAGTAAAGGGGTTAGCCTTTACTTTTTGACCGATTTTGGCCATTTTTCAACTTTGGAAGTAAGGCTAAATATTTTAGTTCATTGATATAGCACACCAACTATGGAATAACCACTGAAAAAAGTAGAACAATCCATTCAATTTTAATGAGATAAACCAGTTTACTTTTTTACTTTTACGGTCAAAAATCGGTCAAAAAGTAAAGGGGTTAGCCTTTACTTTTTGACCGATTTTGGCCATTTTTCAACTTTGGAAGTAAGGCTAAAATATTTTAGTTTCATTGTATAGCACACCAACTATGGATTAACCACTGAAAAAAGTAGAACAATCCATTCAATTCTTAATGAGTAAAACCAGTTTACTTTTTTACTTTTTATGGTCATAATCGGTCAAAAAGTAAAGGGGTTAGCCTTTACTTTTTTTTGACCGATTTTGGCCATTTTTCAACTTTGGAAGTAACGCTAAATATTTTAGTTCATTGTATAGCACACCAACTATGGAATAACCACTGAATAAAGTTGAACAATCCATTCAATTTTTAATGAGATAAACCAGTATTTTTTACTTTTTATGGTCAAAATCGGTCAAAAAGTAAAGGGGTTAGCCTTTACTTTTTGACCGATTTTGGCCATTTTTCAACTTTGGAAGTAAGGCTAAATATTTAGTTCATTGTATAGCACACCAACTATGGAATAACCACTGAAAAAAGTAGAACAATCCATTCAATTCTTAATTGAGATAAACCAGTTTACTTTTTTACTTTTTATGGTCAAAAATCGGTCAAAAAGTAAAGGGTTTAGCCTTTACTTTTTGACCGATTGTGGCCATTTTTCAACTTTGGAAGTATGGCTAAATATTTTAGTTTCATTCTTAGCACACCAACTATGGAATAACCACTGAAAAAAGTTGAACACGCCATTCAATTTTAATGAGATAAACCAGTTTACATTTTTTACTTTTTTATGGTCAAAATCGGTCAAAAAGTAAAGGGGTTAGCCTTTACTTTTTGACCGATTTTGGCCATTTTTCAACTTTGGAAGTAAGGCTAAATATTTTAGTTCATTGTATAGCACATCAACTATGGAATAACCACTGAAAAAAGTAGAACAATCCATTGAAAAAGTAAAGGTTTAACCCCTTTACTTTTTTTTCCCCGCATTTTTTCCAAAAAATCCGAAAAAATATTTTTAGCCCAAATACAGCCTTCTCGTTTGCACAGAAGGTTTAAAACGACTTTATCTAACCGTTTCTGACCCTAACTGAAAAGTTTCAAAAGTGACCAAAATCGGTCAAAAAGTAAAGGCTAACCCCTTTACTTTTTTTTTTCCGATTTTTTTTCCAAAAACTCAGAAAAAATATTTTTAGCCCAAATACAGCCTTCTCGTTTTCACAGAAGGTTTAAAACGACTTTATCTAACCGTTTCTGACCCTAACTGAGAAGTTTTAAAAGTGACCAAAATCGGTCAAAAAGTAAAGGCTAACCCCTTTACTTTTTTTTTCCCGGATTTTTTTTCCAAAAATCAGGAAAAATATTTTTAGCCCAAATACAGCCTCCTCGTTTTCACAGAAGGTTTAAAACGACTTTATCTAACCGTTTTTGTCCCTAACTGAAAAGTTTCAAAAGTGACCAAAATCGGTCAAAAAGTTTACTTTTTTTTCCCGGATTTTTTTTCCAAAAATCAGGAAAAATATTTTTAGCCCAAATACAGCCTCCTCGTTTTCACAGAAGGTTTAAAACGACTTTATCTAACCGTTTTTGTCCCTAACTGAAAAGTTTCAAAAGTGACCAAAATCGGTCAAAAAGTTTACTTTTTTTTCCCGGATTTTTTTTAAAAAATCAGAAAAAATATTTTTAGCCCAAATACAGCCTTCTCGTTTTCACAGAAGGTTTAAAACGACTGTATCTAACCGTTTTTGACTCTAACTGAAAAGTTTCAAAAGTGACCAAAATCGGTCAAAAAGTAAAGGGCTAACCTTTACTTTTTGACCGATTTTGGTCACTTTAGAAACTATTCAGTTAGGGTCAAAAACGGTTAGATAAGTCGTTATAAACCTTCTGTGAAAACGAGAAGGCTGTATTTGGGCTAAAAATATTTTTTTCTGAGTTTTTTGAAAAAAAAATCGGAAAAAAAAAAAGTAAAGGGGATAGCCTTTACTTTTTGACCGATTTTGGTCACTTTAGAAACTTTTCAGTTAGGGTCAAAAACGGTTAGATAAAGTCGTTATAAACCTTCTGTGAAAACGAGAAGGCTGTATTTGGGCTAAAAATATTTTTTCTGAGTTTTTTGAAAAAAAATCGGAAAAAAAAAAGTAAAGGGGTTAGCCTTTACTTTTTGACCGATTTTGGTCACTTTTGAAACTTTTCAGTTAGGGTCAGAAACGGTTAGATAAAGTCGTTTTAAACCTTCTGTGCAAACGAGAAGGCTGTATTTGGGCTAAAAATATTTTTTCTGATTTTTTGAAAAAAATCCGGAAAAAAAAAGTAAAGGCGTTAGCCTTTACTTTTTGACCGATTTTGGTCACTTTTCAAACTTTTCAGTTAGGGTCAGAAACGGTTAGATAAAATCGTTTTAAACCTTCTGTCCAAACGAGAAGGCTGTATTTGGGCTAAAAAAAATTCTTCTGAGTTTTTTCAAAAAAAATCGGGAAAAAAAAAGTAAAGGGGTTAGCCTTACTTTTTGACCGATTTTGGTCACTTTTGAAACTTTTCAGTTAGGGTCAAAAACGGTTAGATACAGTCGTTTTAAACCTTCTGTGAAAACGAGAAGGCTGTATTTGGGCTAAAAATATTTTTTCTGATTTTTTGAAAAAAATCCGGAAAAAAAAAAGTAAAGGGGTTAAACCTTTACTTTTTGACCGATTTTGGTCACTTTTGAAACTTTTCAGTTAGGGTCAAAAACGGTTAGTATACAGTCGTTTTAAACCTTCTGTGGAAAACGAGAAGGCTGTATTTGGTGCTAAAAATATTTTTTCTGATTTTTTGAAAAAAAAATCGGAAAAAAAAAGTAAAGGGGTTAGCCTTTACTTTATGACCGATTTTGGTCACTTTTGAAACTTTTCAGTTAGGGTCAGAAACGGTTAGATAAAGTCGTTTTAAACCTTCTGTGAAAAAGAGAAGGCTGTATTTGGGCTAAAAATATTTTTTCTGAGTTTTTGAAAAAAATCCGGAAAAAAAAAGGTAAAGGGGTTAGCCTTTACTTTTTGACCGATTTTGGTCACTTTTGAAACTTTTCAGTTAGGGTAAAAAACGGTTAGATAAAGTCGTTTTAAACCTTCTGTGAAAACGAGAAGGCTGTATTTGGGTAAAAATATTTTTTCTGATTTTTTGAAAAAAATTCGGAAAAAAATGGTCACTTTTGAAACTTTTCAGTTAGGGTCAGAAACGGTTAGATAAAGTCGTTTTAAACCTTCTGTGAAAAAGAGAAGACTCTATTTGGGCTACAAATATTTTTTCTGACTTTTGGGAAAAAAAATCGGAAAAAAAAAGTAAAGGGCTTAGCCTTTACTTTTTGACCGATTTTGGTCACTTTTGAAACTTTTCAGTTAGGGTCAAAAACGGTTAGATAAAGTCGTTTTAAACTTTCTGTGAAAACGAGAAGGCTGTATTTTGTCTAAAAATATTTTTTCTGATTTTTTAAAAAAAAATCCGGAAAAAAAAGTAAAGGGGGTGGTTAGCCTTTACTTTTTGACCGATTTTGGTCACTTTTGAAACTTTTCAGTTAGGGTCAAAAATGGTTAGATAAAGTCGTTTTAAACCTTCTGTGAAAACGAGAAGGCTGTATTTGGGCTAAAAATATTTTTTCTGATTTTTTGGAAAAAAATCGGAAAAAAAAAGTAAAGGGGTTAGCCTTTACTTTTTGACCGATTTTGGTCATTTTTTAAACTTTTGAGTTAGGGTCAAAAACGGTTAAATAAAGTCTTTTTAGACCTTCTGTGAAAAGGGGAAGGCTGTATTTGGGCTAAAAATATTTTTCCTAATTTTTTTTAAAAGATCTGGGGGAAAAAAAGTAAAGGGGTTAGCCTTTACTTTTTGACCGATTTTGGTCATTTTTGAAACTTTTGAGTTAGGGTCAAAAACGGTTAAATAAAGTCTTTTTAGACCTTCTGTGAAAAGGGGAAGGCTGTACTGTATTTGGGCAAAAAATATTTTTTCTAATTTTTTTTTAAAAATCTGGGGAAGAAAAAGTAAGGGGTTAGCCTTTACTTTTTGACCGATTTTGGTCATTTTTGAAACTTTTGAGTTACGGTCAAAAACGGTTAAATAAAGTCTTTTTAGACCTTCTGTGAAAAGGGGAAGGCTGTATTTGGGCTAAAAATATTTTTTCTGATTTTTTAAAAAAAATCTGGAGAAAAAAAAGTAAAGGGGTTAGCCTTTACTTTTTGACCGATTTTGGTCATTTTTGAAACTTTTGAGTTAGGGTCAAAAACGGTTAAATAAAGTCTTTTTAGACCTTCTGTGAAAAGGGGAAGGCTGTATTTGGGCTAAAAATATTTTTTCTGATTTTTTAAAAAAAATCTGGGGAAAAAAAAGTAAAGGGATTTTGGTCATTTTTGAAACTTTTGAGTTAGGGTCAAAAACGGTTAAATAAAGTCTTTTTAGACCTTCTGTGAAAAGGGGAAGGCTGTATTTGGGCTAAAAATATTTTTTCTGATTTTTTAAAAAAAATCTGGGGAAAAAAAAGTAAAGGGGTTAGCCTTTACTTTTTGACCGATTTCGATCATTTTTGAAACTTTTGAGTCACGGTCAAAAACGGTTAAATAGAGTCTTTTTAGACCTTCTGTGAAAAGGGGAAGGCTGTATTTGGGCTAAAAATATTTTTTCTGATTTTTTAAAAAAAATCTGGAGAAAAAAAAGTAAAGGGGTTAGCCTTTACTTTTTGACCGATTTTGGTCATTTTTGAAACTTTCGAGTTAGGGTCGAGTTAGGTTCTGATTTTTTAAAAAAAATCTGGAGAAAAAAAAGTAAAGGGGTTAGCCTTTACTTTTTGACCGATTTTGGTCATTTTTGAAACCTTTGAGCTAGGGTCAAAATCGGTTAAATAAAGTCTTTTTAGACCCTCTGTGAAAAGGGGAAGGCTGTATTTGGGCTAAAAATATTTTTTCTGATTTTTTAAAAAAAATCTGGAGAAAAAAAAGTAAAGGGGTTAGCCTTTACTTTTTGACCGATTTTGGTCATTTTTGAAACTTTCGAGTTAGGGTCAAAAACGGTTAAATAAAGTCTTTTTAGACCTTATGTGAAAAGGGGAAGGCTTTGTATTTTGGGCTAAAAATATTTTTTCTGATTTTTTAAAAAAAATCTGGGGATAAAAAAGTAAAGGGTTAGCCTTTTACTTTTTGACCGATTTTGGTTCATTTTTGAAACTTTTGAGTTGAGGGTCAAAAACGGTTAAATAAAGTCTTTTTAAACCTTCTGTGCAAAGGGGAAGGCTGTATTTGGGCTAAAAATCTTTTTTCTGATTTTTTAATTTTTTAAAAAAAATCTGGGGAAAAAAAAGTAAAGGGGTTAGCCTTTACTTTTTGACCGATTTTGGTCATTTTTGAAACTTTTGAGTTAGGGTCAAAAACGGTTAAATAAAGTCTTTTTAGACCTTCTGTGAAAAGGGGAAGGCTGTAATTTGGGCTAAAAATATTTTTTCTGATTTTTTAAAAAAAATCTGGGGAAAAAAAAGTAAAGGGGTTAGCCTTTACTTTTTGACCGATTTTGATCATTTTTGAAACTTTTGAGTTACGGTCAAAAACGGTTAAATAAAGTCTTTTTAGACCTTCTGTGAAAAGGGGAAGGCTGTATTTGGGCTAAAAATATTTTTTCTGATTTTTTAAAAAAAATCTGGAGAAAAAAAAGTAAAGGGGTTAGCCTTTACTTTTTGACCGATTTTGGTCATTTTTGAAACTTTCGAGTTAGGGTCAAAAACGGTTAAATAAAGTCTTTTTAGACCTTCTGTGAAAAGGAGAAGGCTGTATTTGGGCTAAAAATATTTTTTCTGATTTTTTAAAAAAAATCTGCAGAAAAAAAAAGTAAAGGGGTTAGCCTTTACTTTTTGACCGATTTTGGTCATTTTTGAAACTTTCGAGTTAGGGTCAAAAACGGTTAAATAAAGTCTTTTTAGACCTTCTGTGAAAAGGGGAAGGCTGTATTTGGGCTAAAAATATTTTTTCTGATTTTTTTTAAAAAATCTGGGGGGGAAAAAGTAAAGGGGTTAGCCTTTACTTTTTGACCGATTTTGGTCATTTTTGAAACTTTTGAGTTAGGGTAAAAAACGGTTAAATAAAGTCTTTTCAGACCTTCTGTGAAATGAATTCTGAATTAATTGGGTTTCTATTTTATTTTGCAGGTGTGTTTGAGGATTTTTCTATTGAATTATGTAATGTAGTAAATTCTTAAAGAATGAAATATATTTTTTAAATCTATTTGTTGTTGTTGCACAAATTTATTATATTAAATTAAAAAATGTACATAAATTAAAAATAAATGTCAAAGAATTTGCATAAACTTAAATAAATTAACATAAACCTGACACCTGCAAAATAAAATTGAAACAAATTAATACAGAATTATTTATGAAATTTAGCATAAATACGCTCTTCTCGTTGCCACAGAACGTCTAAAAAGGCTTTATTCTAGTTTTTGACCCTATTTCATAAGTACGAAAAATGGTCAAAAAGTAAAGGCTAACCCTTTACATTTTTCCGACTTTTTAAAAAGGCTCAAATATGAATATTTAACACAAATACAGCCTTCTCGTTGCCACAGAACGTCTAAAAGGGCTCTATTTGACATTTTTTGACCCTATTTCATAAGTAGGAAAAATGACCAAAATCGGTCAAAAAGTAAAGGCTAACGATTTACATTTTTTTTCGAATTTTGAAAAAAGTCTCAAATATGAATATTTAGCACAAATACAGCCTTCGCGTTGCCATAGAACGTCTAAAAAGCCTTTATTTGACATTTTTTAACCCTATTTCAAAAGTTCAAAAAAATGGCCAAAATCGGTCAAAAAGTAAAGGCTAACCCTTCACATTTTTTCCGACTTTAAAAAAGGCTCAAATATGAATATTTAGCACAAATACAGCCTTCACGTTGCCACAGAACGTCTAAAAAGGCTTTATTTCTCATTTTTTGACCTTATTTCATAAGTACGAAAAATGTTCAAAATCGGTCAAAAAGTAAAGGCTAACCCTTTACATTTTTTTTCGACTTTTGAAAAAAGTCTCAAATATGAATATTTAACACAAATACAGCCTTCTCGTTGCCACAGAACGTCTAAAAGGGCTCTATTTGACATTTTTTGACCCTATTTCATAAGTAGGAAAAATGACCAAAATCGGTCAAAAAGTAAAGGCTAACCATTTACATTTTTTTTCGACTTTTGAAAAAAGTCTCAAATATGAATATTTAGCACAAATACAGTCTTCACGTTGCCACAGAACGTCTAAAAAGGCTTTACGTACTTGACATTTTTTTTACCCTATTCCAAAAGTACGAAAAATGGCCAGAATCGGTGAAAAAGTAAAGGCTAACTCTTTACATTTTATTTCGACTTTTTAAAAAAGGCTCAAATATGAATATTTAGCAGAAATACAATCTTCACGTTGCTACAGAACGTCTAAAAAGGCGCTTTATTTGACATTTTTTGGCCCTACTTCAAAAGTTGGAAAAATGGCCAAAATCCGTCAAAAAGTAAAGGGCTAACCCCTTTACATTTTTTTCGAATTTAAAAAAAGGCTCAAATATGAATATTTAGCACAAATACAGTCTCAGGACAGCTCAGCTCATTTTCTTGCGAACTAAACGAAAATGCCACATGTTCTCCTATTTTTAAAGTACTTTCCGTTTAACTAGAATCCTGAGCTTTCTACCCCAAATAGCATTTCTCAATTGCTTTTGTTTGACATACCGCTCAAGGTTGTACGTTATACGTAGTTGAATAAAAAAACATTTGAAATTCTATAATATTTGTGAGAAGTATTATATTATTACGAACATTTTGAACATTTTAGAAAACTTAACACATCACACGGAAACTTAAACTATACATCAAATGAAAGCTTAACACAACTTCTAAAGCCCCGCACAGACGACCAAGTTTTCCTTGACAAGTTTTTCCTTGACAAGTTTTATTTGTTCGTGTGTACGACACAAATTGACAAGTTTTTCCTTGACAAGGAGCCTTGTTCAAAAGCTGGTCACGCCAGCTTTTGAACAAGGAAATTTGTTCGTGTGTATATAGTCGTCAAGGAAAACTTGACAA
>JAWNZC010000141.1:0-50000 GCA_035771165.1 Paragorgia papillata
TCATCTCCTAAGCTTATTACGCGATCATTGCCGTCAAGGAAAACTTGTCCAACCGTACACACGAGCAATTATAACTTGTCAAGGAAAATTGTTGGGGAAAAACGTGTTCATCGTACACACGAGCAAGGAAAGCTACCAAGGAACTTGTCAAGAAAAACTTGGCCGTCTGTGCGGGGCTTAACACCATACCTGCATGCTATTTCAACAATAAGTATAGTTCTGAAATTATTACCATCTTGTTGCATGTATAATATATATTATATTATATTTTAAAAAACTCATTAATAATTCATGAGGAAAACACAAAAGAAATCAATACCGTAGCAGAGGATGTAAATCGGATACAGAATCGTCCTGATTTACATAAACTTTAGCTTCGATTTTCTCGGCTAAAATAGAGTATATCGCTAAAATAGTTGGTGAACTTGATTACTTAGATGCATTTGTATTTTAAGAAAGATACAGCATTCGCAGCCGATCTGTATCTGATTTACTACGGCTCGCATTCGGCTCGCCTTGTAAATCAGATACAGATCGGCTGCTCATGCTGTATCTACTACATATTATATTATATTATATTATATTATATTATATTATATTATATTATAAATATTATATTATATTATATTATATTATATTATATTATATTATATTATATTATATGACATGGCTTTCATTTTGTTTATAAAATTCTCTCAGCGGTCTGGAACGGCAGATTCCGGACCGCTCAGGAACCAATCAAATTGCTGGATTTCACGTTCCGGACCGCTCACGAAAATAGTCATATAATAATACAACTTATCCACTGTACCTGATGTTTCAGAGTCAAATATGAGCTGTCTAATCGTTAAGGAAGTGTTCCAACTTCTGTGCTATCCTTTCGTTTAAAATTTTTAACCAAACGGACCGCTATCAGCATAAAAAGTTCAAGAACTTCAAAACACGTGATCACTGATACACCAATCCACAAGCCTAACTGACCGCCAATGTCAGCAAGTAAATTGATTTCCTATGGTATAGAAAAATACCGATAGATTAATCCTATACACTTGATACATGATTTACTTGAATAAGTATAACACGAAGTATAACTAATACCCCGTTTACACGGTACCGGACGAATTCGGAACCGGTCTCAAATTCATCCTATTTCGCCTGTTTACACGGAAGACAAATTCGGAACCGTTCTCGAATTAGAACGGTTCGGCATGTTTACACGGCGAAATAGGACGAATGCGAGATCAGTCTCGAATTCGTCTGGTACCGTGTAAACGTAGCCTTAATGAAACAAAGCTTTTGTCTTACTTGAAAGAACACTTAGGGGCCGATTACATGGAGATTTTCAGCCCAGGCTGAAATTGCAACCCCTTGTAATACGAACGTAGCGATTACATGGGGAAAAAATTCAGCCCGGGCTGAAATCGCCCATGTAATCGTTCAAAATTTTCAGCCCGGGCTGAACTAAGCGTGTGAACTGTGTCGATCGTTCATTACGCAGACGCAAAACAAAAAATTATTTGATTACCTACGTGTTATTGGAGGGGGCGATTACATGGCCCGGTTGACCGGGCTAGCCCGCTTTATATATCAAATGCATGTTGTTTTTTTTAGCATTTCGATTACATGGCAAGCGGGCTAGCCCGGTTAACCGAGATGAACATGTCCATATAATCTTTTCATCCCGGCAAACCGGGCTGAAAAACTGTTGAACTCGCTTCGATACGCTATGTTAGGGCGCTGACTCTCACCGCTGTAGTTAAGCCCAGTTGGACGGGGTTAGTACTTGGATGGGTGACCGTCTGGGAATAACCCCGTTCTCGAACTTGAATTACATATGAGTAGAGTTTAGTTGGTCTCTCCTGTGCTTCGAGGGTTTTTCGCAGGGTTCTGCGGTTTTCCTCCCTCCGTAAAATCAACACTTTAATAGGTCTTAGCTTATGTCGTGCACTTTTAACACGAGCCTCTGGCTCGGATGATTGGGCGACCACATCCTGTGTTTACGACGTTAAATAAATCATTACTCATTACTCAATACTCAATACGCGTTCGTTTGCTTGACTGTGTGAATAAATAGTGCTGAAAGGAACTGAAATAGAACATCAACGTTGTTTGTGTGTCTCGTGATCAAAGCGAAGATTTAATAAATTAATTAGTCTTCGTGAAGACGCTTTCTTGGGTTAGCTAAGACTTTAACAATCTTTTTATTAACGATAGGCTTACGAAATAAATAATAGACTAATTAGTGTAAAACTGAAGTAAAACTAACGTAACTTTGCCCTTATTTACTTGATAATCGCGAATTTCGGCCTGAAATCATCCCGGCTTACCGGGCTAGCACGCTCCATGTAATCGTTTCGTAAACTCATCCCGGTTAACTGGGCCAGCCCGGTCCATGTAATCGCCCCCTAAAATTTTGGTTTCAGCCCGGGTTGAAATCGCTCATGTAATCGCAATTAAAAACTCAGCCCTCTCAGGGCTGAAAATCTCCATGTAATCGGCCCCTTAAACTAAAGTGCCCCTAATCTCGACATTTTTTATTGTCTTATTTGGAAGAACTTTTAAAATGATAGAGTAACTTCTTTGGAAGATTTTCGCTTTTGCACTTTGTTTTTGAGATATTTCATTTTGTTTGATATGCAAATGTCCGGAATCTACGTCACACATGCATAATGACTTATCAGAGAATGTTATATATCTTTGCGTTCATCAAATAAATACACTAAAGTATGAATAACATGTGTGCGTCTTTCTCCCACAACACCAAACTTCTCGATTTTAAAAGACTTCGTTCGAGAATGAAAGAGATACACCAACTTCTTCGATAAGTTATTATGCATGTGTGACGTAGATTCCGGACATTTGCATATCAAACAAAATGGAATATCTCAAAAACAAAGCGAAAATCTTCCAAAGAAGTTACTTTATCATTTTAAAAGTTCTTCCAAATAAGACAATAAAAATTGTCGAGGTTAGGGGCACTTTAAAGGGGCAGTAAGATGGTCTTCTCTTCAATTTTGATTTTATCTAGAAGTACTTTCCGTATGAGGAAGTATAGCGTTCTTATTAAATCAGTATCTCGTCATGTTCCTGAGATATTCAGGTTTTTGTAACATGCAAATGAGACGCCTTATGATGTCATCTACTCCACACACAGATCAAACAAACTTCTCCAAATAAAGAATATATCAAGCAATAACTGCAATGTACCATTCCTATTAGAACAGCTTCAAAGTTTCAGCACAATCTACCTATTATTTCCGTAGATATTCCTCCTTTACGGAATTAGTGGAGTAGATGACGTCATAAGGTATCTCATTTGCATTTTTAAAAAACCAAAACATCTTTGGAACAAGATGAGAAATTGAACAAGCGAAGAAGCTAATCTTCTTTATTTAAAAAACACTTCTAAATAAGATCAAAGAATAACATTTGTAGTTTTTCGTTACCTTGCTTCGTTGTCGAGATATTTTAGTTTGTTTGAAATGGAAATTAAACATATTGACGTCACATGTGCATAATGAGTTATCGGAGAAGGTTAATATATCGTTGCTATTATCAAATCAACTTTATTTGAAGGAAGCATGTGGGCGTGTTTCTCCCACAAAACATGTCGATTTTCAAGTGATTATATTTTATAATAGCAAAGATATATAACTCGTAATGAGTGACGTCGCCACATGTTACATTTACATCAAACAAACTGAAATATCTCAAGAACGAAGCAAGGAAACGAAAAACTGCAAAAGATGTTACTCTAGAGATACAAAAAAGTTGTAAAGGATGTTCTATTACAATTTTATGAGTTCTTTCAAATTAGACAAACTTAATTTTTGTTGCCAATACCCTTTAATTTTTCAGAAAATATCACCATCAACGTTCGCTGAATTAACATAGTATTTTTCCTATTTTTCTGTTATTGATTATATATAAATAGTTTCTACACATTTTTTTTCTGCGTTATTAGCGAGTTTTCAAAACTTACATCATAGACGAAACTTTCTTCGATTCGTTGATAGTTGAGCTGGTTATAGAAAATGTTCAGCAGTAATGCACTTTTGCTAAACAAAATGAACGCAACGTGACTGTGAATGTATGCTAACATTATTAATAAGTTAATAAATAACATTATAGTCTGTCTGTCTGTCTACTTGCTGACGTGCCTGCGTTGGTTGGTTAGTTCCTTGGTTCGTTCGTTCCTTCGTCAGTTGGTTGGTTGATTCGTTAGCCCGTTGGTTGGTTGGTTGGTTGGTTCGTTCCTTCCTTCCTTCCTTCCTTCCTTCCTTCCTTCCTTCCTTCCTTCCTTCGTTCGTTCGTTCGTTCGTTCGTTCGTTCGTTCGTTCGTTCGTTCGTTCGTTCGTTCGTTCGTTCGTTCGTTCGTTCGTTCGTTGATTGGTTGGTTCATTCCTTCGTTGGTTGGTTGGTTGATTGATTCGTTCATTCATTCCTTCGTTGGTTGGTTGGTTCGTTCCTTCGTTGGTTGATTCGTTCATTCATTCCTTCGTTGGTTGGTTGGTTCCTTCGTTGGTTGGTTAACATAATGATATACTAGTTATACTTACCTAGAAAAGTTTCTAGTTCTTCTTTTCTCAAAGGTCTAGAAGTTTCAGTAAAGAGAGAAATAAATGTAAACTTTAAAAAAACTAACTTACTGTATATGTATGAAAACAAAAATTGTAGATTTAGTCAGACAAGCTCTATCAAAAATAATGTCGATGTATGAAAAATAATGTTGATTTATCAAAAATGACTTTAGATTGCACTGCAGGTGTCGGTATTTCAAAAAGGAGACCTCACCTCATACTTAAACGATGGCCATTGTGACATACTGATCGTCTTCTGAATAATATTTTCACTGAAAAGTAATAAATACAACTTGAATCTCGTAAGCCAAGTTTGGGGGTCAGATCCTTAGTCAATTTGCCCTAAGGGCATAGGCGCAGAGTTATGTTTTTGTCCAAGGGGGGGGGGTTGAAGTGCTGAACAGGACCTTTTTAAGAATTTTCCGGTGGGGGCGTTTACAAAAAGGGACTCTTCTAGGGGTGTCCGGGGGCATGCCCCCCCGTAAATTTTTGAAATTTAGAGTCTTGGAAATGCCATTCCCTGCATTCTGAGGGGTGATTTTTAAGAACACTGAAGGTCATGAAATGTCATAAAAACTAGTTAAAATACAACACATTTCAACAATTTTTCGATGTTGTGTTTACTGGGCTGACTTATCACTGTTTTTGGGTGCTTTTGGCTGACAGGAATGAGTCTGTAACAATTACTTTAGCCTAACGAGTAACCTATAATTTGTGAATGGTGATTGATGAGTCAGTGGCTGCAAAAGTTCTGGGGGGTTCAGCCCCCCCATTAAGGTTTCTCGGGGGGCTGAAGCCCATCAGCCCCCCCCCCCCCCATATTCTACGCCTATGCCTAAGGGGCCCACATTAACACTCCCTTCCCCAGTTTAGATCAAGACAAGTAACCTTTAAAGGTCAAGTTTGGGGTTCCTTAGTCAATTTGCCTTAGGGGGCCCCACATTAACAGCCCCATTCCCCAGTTTAGACAAGTAGACTTCAAAGCTGAAGTTGGACTTCAAGCTGAAAGTTTCAAGCTTCAAAGCTGAAGTTGGATGTTCAACTTATATCAAAATTATTGTAAAAACCTTAGAAATTCACGCCAGCAAAATCAACATGCGACACAGCAGTCTGGATGCGAGAAAGATGGACCGTGGTTTGGATACGCACTTTACGCACCGTGCGTTGACCAATCAGAACTCAGGATATTACAAAGCCATACAATAGTAAAGACTTATTACCCGAGTGTGAACGGGGAGGTATTTGGCTAATTAGGTTTTCGTACAGCCTGAACGACAAAAGAAATAAGGTCTGCCAGGAAAAGCACGAAGACAAATATCCACCTATGCTACCTTCGAATCCACTCGAAATTCAAGAGCGCGCAGCAGTTGGTAACTCGAGAGAATGGACCGTCTCGAAAAAAGATGGCGACTTGTACATTTAACCACAATCCTTTGCGCATGGTAAATATTATTTCTTGTACAATTATGGGAAGATAGATCATAGATCTTTAAAAAGATCAACTTTGGTGGGAATGAAGTTCTTGCTTACTTAATCCATGTTAACATGATAAACAAGGTTTAGTTGTTATTTGAGCTGATTTGAGGTCGCAAAGCATTGTGGTTAAATGTACCATCTTTTTCGATACCGTCAATTGATGCATTTCTACAACACGGTTCTTACCTACATGGCTGTCTGCATTGCGTCATGCAAGGTAATATATCAATGTTGAACTTTACATAGACTTCCCATAGGCATTGACCTGTTTAAGATAAATAATGAATATCTTTATCAGGCAAACGTAACGGTAAAGAGTAGACCCACCAAATACGAACGAGTTTTCTGATTGGCTATAAGTAACCAATCACATTGTCAATTATCAATTCGTTCCCAAGCTTGTTACTGATTAGGGTTTGAGTTAGGTGATCTAAACCAATCAAAAACCTTTTTAGTATAGGGTAGGTGGGTAGCGACCCAATGATTTTTACTTACGAAGAGTATCGTTAAAAGCATCACAAGCTGGACTTCCAGATGGATAAGTATATTCCGAGCAACCGCATTCTTCAAATTGAGTTGCCCCAAGACAAGAGTTTTGACAAGTCTAAAAGTAATTTAGAACATGTTTAATACCATAGATAATGGGAGGGGAACTGGATAGGAAACTTACCAGACCGTAATTATACACTTATAAGGGGCTAATGATGCATCTAACGGGTAGTTCCACATAGCTAACATCAGACACTGCTGAACTTAAGTGATATTACACTATTGTTTGATTTCAGCAATAGCTGATCCTGGCCATGTGGGACCACCCGTTAGGTGCATTAGCTGCTTATAAGTGTATAATTACCATAGCAAGTTGTGCAAACATCGTTCTGGTTTTGTAACATCGTTTTAAGTTTCCTATCCAGTTCCCCTACCATTATGCAGACCTCTGCCATGATTATGGAGTGTTTATAACAATTTTAATGAAATTCTCATCTAATTTTCAACGAAAAATTTAGTACCAACCCTTCCATAAATTTACATAAAAATCGGTTCAACACTTTTTGAGATATCCTGGTGACAGACAGACTAACCAAATAAACAAACAAACAAACAAACAAACAAACAAACAAACAAACAAACAAACAAACAAACAAACAAACAAACAAACAAACAAACAAACAAACAAACAAACAAACAGACAAACAAGCAAACAAACTGTCAAACAAACCAACAAATAGACAAATAAATAGACAGGCAAACAAACAAACAAACAAACAAACAAACAAACAAACAAACTTTTTCGTTGTCGGTTCAACACTTTTTGAGATATCCTGGTGACAGACAGACTAACCAAACAAACAAACAAACAAACAAACAAACAAACAAACAAACAAACAAACAAACAAACAAACAAACAAACCAACAAATAGACAAAGAAATAGACAGGCAAACAAACAGACAGACAAGTGAGCAGACAAACAAACAAACAAACAAACAAACAAACAAACAAACAAACAAACAAACAAACAAAAACAAACAAACAAACAAACACAAGTGAAAACATAACCTCCTGGGGGAGGTAATATGCTTGATTGCACTCGTTCATTGAACAAAGAAAAATATTTAAAAAATATAATGGCAAAAATAATGCATACCTGCTGAGTATATTTGGTAATATTGTGGTGTATACGATAAATATTCTTTTCGTCCAATGAATTTATGTCCCAGCACGTATTATTGTTAAAACGATCGACTCTTGAGATTACCGTCTAAAAAAACAATTATTCGAACATTAAGAAGTCACTGTTTAAAGTGGTTCTTTGATGAAAATATTGTTGGCGATGTTTTTGCATAATTCTAAAGATGTTATGGTAGTTGGTAATCGTGCAAAGTTTCATTTCGAAATGCGTTGAAGAAAAGGTGATATTTTACGTGTGAAGTTTGTATTTTAGAGCGCCGCCATTAAACTGGCCGAGATTAAAGTGGCCGAGCTTGAGAAGAATGAGTCGAGGAATCTTATGATGTCATAGACTCAATAACAACAATGACTCTTTTGTTGACAACAACAATGATCTTTTGTTTTTGTTGAGTCTATAACATCATAAGTACCCCTCAACTCAATCTTCTCAAACACGTCCAATTTAATGGCGGCGCTCCAAAATACAAATTTCGCACGTAAAATACAACTTTGGTTTTGAGAATTTCGAAATGAAACTTTGCACAATTACCAACTACCATAATATCTTTAGGATTATACAGGAACATTACCGACAATATTTTCATTAGAGAACCACTTTAACCACTATATATCGCAGTGTCTTTTCTAAGGGATTGTAAACTTCTTTTTGGTAGCTGCAGTAATTGGCATTACACGCGTAAAAATCTCACAGGTTATTAGCGAGATGTGTTCTCAACAAGCTTGCAGTAATCCTATGTTAACAACCAGTTGTGATTTTATTAAACCGATACAAGCTTGCTATTGTCAGTCTTGTAACAACTTGTTCAAAGCAGGGTGGTAACAAGTTGTGGGCCTTCTCATAAGTCCAATAGAGTCATCAGCTTTCTTAGACGTTGTCAACAACACGCTATATACAGACCTGTTAATAGACTGGTAACAACCCGTCCCGGTGATGGCTTGTTGAAACAGCCGTGTAACAACTTGCTTGCAAGTGTGGAACACCCAGCCTATCATGTTTGTAGTGTAGTGTAGTGTAGTGTAGTGTAGTGTAGTGTAGTGTAGTGTAGTGTAGTGTAGTGTAGTGTAGTGTAGTGTAGTGTAGTGTAGTGTAGTGTAGTGTAGTGTAGTGTAGTGTAGTGCAGTGCAGTGCAGTGCAGTGCAGTGCAGTGCAGTGTAGTGCAGTGCAGTGTAGTATAGTGCAGTGCAGTGCAGTTCTAATGTCTGTATTTATGTTTGTACGGCAAAGTTAATAAATAGAAAAGGTAATAAACCTAAACTAAGAAGGCATCTAGTAAGAGATAATTACTTTTTGAATCCCAACAGAAGTGGACATTCCAGGGCTGACGCTGAATCCTTCAAGGAAAGGAAATGGCATTACTCCTTGATCGTGCAGGATAACTCGTACCCCTGCTTCAGAGCTGATGCTGGAGAGATATTCCTCTTGTTCAATATTGAGTCGCAATGAAAGACCTGCAAGATAACGAGCAATGTAATGAATTAGCTATGGTACATGCGAAGGTCAGCCATTGATGTTTGTAAAAATGTATCGATATTTTGTATGTTAAAGGTCAACTAAACCTTTTCTATTTTCTTCTGAAAGGGTTATCATCTAACTTAGCAAAAGTAAAGAAAAATATAAATTTCGAGGTAAAGCAAAAAATTTATCAGCGAAGCCTTCTTAGGTCCTCTTGAAGCATGACCGCGTTTCTAGGATAATGGGTACTCCATTGTCTCTGACGTCATACCGGTAAAACCCACCAATCACCAACACCGATGCCAAACGTTTTGCGCTTGCGCGACATCCGAGCTCGTATCTTAAAAAAAGAGCGGGAAAACACTGAAATATTTCGACTGGTCCGAGAGTCCAACCCAAAAGTTAAAATTATAAGCATACTACCAAAAAGATAAGGTAGGTAATTTGTGCATGGCTTCTTTGTCAATATTGCAACATATTCTGAATTTACCCCTTCGTAATTTTCATTACCCTTTTTTTAAAACACAAATGAATAGTCGAGTCTTACTTAGTCTTCACTGTCTGGTTGTTGTTGCCACGGCTAGTTCCCACTTCTCTTGCAATGTTTACTCAAGCAAATCCACGCACGCGCAAACGTTTGGCAGCGGTGTTCCAATCACCTTGTTATTCGTTACCGGTATGACATCACAGGTACTAGTACCAGTCTTTATTTCGACGCGGTCGTCGTTCACACGAGTTCAGCAAAAGGAGCAAAAACTCAAACTTAGACAGTTCATAAAAGTGGAACCGAGTGACTGGTTTCAATTATTTCTTCGGTTTTAGATTGAACGTCTCCGATTTTAACGGAAAACAGAATAACCTGGAAACGTATAGTTGCCCTCTAAGATGTCGAAAAGTAGTAAAAAAGAAAAAGGAAGAGTAGGAAGAAGAGAAACAAAAAGAGGTAGACGAAAAGAAAAACGAAGAAAAGAAAGAGGAGCAGTAAGAGAAAAAGATAAGGGAGAAAGAGAAAAAGATAAAGGAGGAAGAGAAAAAGATAAAGGAGGAAGAGAAAAAGATAAAGGAGAAAGAGAAAAAGAGGGAAAAAGGAAAGGAAAGAGGAAAAGGAAAAGAAAAAAGAAAGCAAACGAAAAAGTGGACAACGAAGACGAATAGGAGAAGAAAGGGTAGGAAGAAGGAAGGAGAAAAAGAAAGAGGAAGAAATAAAAGTAAAAAGAGGAAGAAAGGAAAAAAGGAAAAGAAATAGAAGGAACAAAAGTAGAATGAAGATTAAAAGAGAAAGAAGAATGAGGGGAAGTGGAGAAAGAAGAAGAAGAGACTGAAGAAAAAGAAAAAAGAGGAAGAGTGGAAGAAGAAAGAAAAGAAAAAAAAGGAGGAAGAGTGGAAGAAAGAAAAGAAGGGTAAAAAGAAGTAAAAGAAATAGGAGGAAGAGAAGCAACAAAAAGTAGAATGAAGAGAAAAAAGAATATGAGGAAGAAGTGGAGAAAGAGGAAGAAGAAGAAGAAGAGAAGAAAAAGAAAAAAGGAAGGAAGGAAATAGGAAAGAAATATGAGGAAGAGAAGGAACAAAAGTACAATGAAGAGGAAAAGAGAAAGAAGAATATGAGAAAGTGGAAAAAATAGGAAGAAAAAGAAAAGAAGAGAAGAAAAAAGAGGAGAGTGGGAGAAAAAAGAAAAGAAGGAAGAAAAAAGGAAAAGAAATAGGAGGAAGAGAAGAATATGAGAAAGAAGTGGAGAAATAGGAAGAAAAAGAAGAGAAGAAAAAGAAAAAAAAGAGGAAGAGTGGAAGAAGAAAGAAAAGAAGGGAAAAAGAAGGAAAAGAAAAAGGAAGAAGAGAACGAAAAAAAATAGAATGGAGAGGAAACAAGAATATGAGGAAGAAATGGAGAAAAAGGAACAAGAGGAAAAAAAAAAGAAGAGAAATTACAAAAATAATACGAAACAACAGCAAGCTGCTTATGGGAAAACTTGCACTCAAAAACGATATTATGTATTTGAGTAAAAGGAACGACATCTTTATTTTAGAAAATACTTGTATGTACCTTGACTTGGTCCTGGTTTACTGGTACTTAAAACTCGGACTGGTTCATTCTTCACATCCTTTCCACCATTGAAAGTATAACAATTGCCATATTTGTAATTCCAGCTTGGATACCACCATTGGGAATAGTTTCTATAACATAAACATGATATTCTTATCATCAGTTTATCACAACAACTTGCTAGCTATCTTGCAGATTAATTATATATATATATACAGTATATATATATATATATTTCTAAAATTCATTAATAATTCATGAGGAAAACACAAAGAAAAATCATGAGCGTATCGGATCTATATATGTGATATAGACTCGCTCTAAGTTTCTCGCTGGTTTTTAACGGCTGAGATAAGCTTAATTTTCAAAATTACTACGCCAATGAACGTATGAAGTGATTCTTTTTAGAAGCCATTTAAAAACCTTGCAGTACGGGCTTTATCGGCTCTAAAACACTCGGCTATCGCCTCGTGTTTTATATCCGATAAAGCCCTCCTGCGCGGTTTATAAATATTACATATATATTATTATATAAGTATTTACGCTCCTTCACTCCTGTGTTGATGAGCATTCTGTGAAAGTGGTGTAGGTGTCCATTAGCGCTAATGCAACGCTCACTGCCCTTGTGGAAGTTTGAGCACTCTGGCCCAAAACCACCTCATGCTCCCTATACTTATGTACTTATATTATCCCACAAGCAGTTGTCATCGGCAATTGCTTGGGGTATATATAAGTGGCGTTATCACATCTAGATTGTTCCAAGCTGCACTGATGAGCTGTAGTACAGCGAAACACGTATCTGTAGATTGAACTATATACATACATATACATATATATATATATATATATATATATACATATATACACATATATATACATACACATATACACATACACATATACATATACACACACATATACACACATATATACATATATATATATATATATATATATATATATATATATATATATATATATATATATATATATACTATATATGTATATATATGTATATATATGTATATATATGTAATATCTCAACAACGAAGCAAGGAAACGAAAAACTGCAAAAGATGTTACTTGTCATCTTAGGTGTTTGTTTTTTTCAAATAAGATAAACTAAATTTTTGCTTCATATCGGCACTTCAGACGATTTCTATAAGTAAGAAGTGACAAAAACATCATAGCGTACCCTTTCTTGCATTCAAAGCCTCTCCAAGTACAATTTGTCACCAAATCGTCAAACTGGTGGCCTGCCTTTCGTAATCGATCCTCGGAGATATGAGTAACAAACGTGGTAAACTTCTCTAAGAATAACGTATTCTGGTCGACTTCGTCTTTTGGCGGCAAATATTCGTTATCATAGTACTTGTAATCATTGTAATAGTAACGCGAATATCTGTTGTAGTAATCTTTATCGTAGTAGTCTTTATCGTAGTATTTAGGGTACGAGGTATACGGTTTATAATAGGTAGTATATGGCGTCTTGTAGGAGCTGTATGTTGTATAGTAAGTATTATATGGTGTAGTGATAGAGGCGTATGTCGTTTTGTGGTCACCGTATGAAGTCAAACTCGGGGGCGCTTTCGTCTGGGCAACTGTATAGCCAGTATAGGTACCAGAAGTTGTTGTCGACGTCTTCAAGGGAGGCAGAGGTGTTGAGTAATTGGTTACCGATGAATTATCCGTTTTACCGAGATCTCGCCGAGAACGTGCTTTACCCAAATCTAGGGAAAAAATATACGGATTTTTTTCAATTTGCAAATTTGGCTCTCCATCGGAGCCTCGGTAGCACAATTAACTTGTGCAACAACCTCGTTCCCAGGGCATTCGTAAGAAGATGCGGCCAGACGAGAGAACTCCTGGCCAAGGCTGGAAATCACGTGACAAAATATTCCAATATATTTTCCCGCCAGTTCAAAACATCGAGTCCGTTAAAGCGAACTGTGAAAAGCAGACAAAGTATTTTACTCTTACCGAGTGGACTTTCCAGCGCGCTGAACTCACATTATTTTCTAACTCGTTTATTTTCACACAGATTACCGTGCAAGTCAGAGCCCCTTTCCGACCTACGCAGGCTTCGGGGGAAAGTGGGCTTCTGCCAACAAACTCGATATTTCTTTTTGAGGATGCGTGAACGCTTGCCAAGAATACTATATTTTGGACCCAGACTCTAACGCGTTACTTGCTATTTTCCTGTTTGCGCATGTTCATAAACTAGAACTTGTTTGACCTGTTCAAAACCTGATTGACTCGCCCCAAACTTGGGGCGAAGATCGAATTTGTTGGCAGAGCCCAATTTCCCACGAAGCCTGCGTGGGTGTTGGTGGCACAGTGGTTAGTGCACGTACCTTTCACCTCTGCGAGCCGGGTTCGATTCCTGCACGGTGCAGTTATCTGATTAAAAAAATTTCACCCTGGCCGCATGTGAGAAGAGTGCTTCCAGTTTGACTCTACCAAACACCACAGGTTTCCTCCGGGTACTCCGGTTTCCTCCTGTAGTAACACTGGACCAATGAGGGCGGGCCCTTACTGGACCTCTGAGGATAACAGTTTAGATATAACTGATAGAGTTATCCAGTATAAATAAGGTTGGTTTAAGTAGGGCGGAAAGGGGCTCTGACTCACAGGGTAACACAGATTGTCTAAGACACCAATTTTCTAAAAAAAGCAAAAGCTTACCCTCCGAAGCGTTGTAAGTGTCGTATTCATTTGCCATTACTTGTTTTAACGTCTGAGGAACCTTGGAGTTTCGTAATATATTCAAATTACATATGGTAACTGCCGGGAATGAAACTTGCTAGAAATTTAATAAAAAAAGGTTTTGAAAGATAATTATATATATATGCGCAAACTAAATTACTGCATGTCATATACTGACAATTGTATTTACCATGCCCCAAGAAACTCTGCCCTCAAATTTATTGGCATTACTCGCTTAAAGTTACCGTATACCTTCAGATGGGAATTTTTCGACACGTTAAAATTTCGGGCTGAACTTTCATACAAAATAACAGTGGTCGCTTGGTTACTTAGCAACAGTGAACCTCAGAGGACTGACTTTTCTTCAACAAATCTGCACTGGTTTTTTTTGTTTACTTTGAACTAATTTAAACTATGGAATGAGTGTAAACTATTAGTGAAAATGAATACACTAGAAAATTTACGAACTTTTACCTGTGTTTACAAAAAGAAAGCTACAGGCGCTGTGCCTGTGATAGAGCGAGGGAAATTTGGAATGTTTCCGAGCACCAACCGGGATAAGATACATGTACTTCGACTTTTTCTGGACATAAAATAGCTCTTGAATAATTTTGCCCGCTTTTTTATTAATACATAATCGCATGAGTTCTCGTAAAATTAAGGTTTAATTTCACTCGTATTTTCAAAATCTTACGAATTAGCTTCGTCGCTTCGCGACTCGGGCAATTTTGTAAAATTTTGAAAACACTCGTGAAATTAAACCTTAATTTTCCTCGGCCCCATGCGATTACCTATATACAAAAAAAGATGTAATGGTTTTTTACTTTTTACGTTGACGGTCATTCCCGTGCGTTTACTCCAGGCTTTTATCTATCAATTTACAAAATGTTGTATAACGACGACTTTTCAATAGAATCGAACATCGATAAACTCCGACATGCTTTTTTAGCGCCTTGCATGTATCAGGGCTCCCATGCTGCGGGAAAGAATCGAATTAAGAAAATATAATTAAAACCGCTTTGAGTCACAGCTTAATTGCATGAAAGAAGATCACGACATCCGTTTAGAAGGATCGTGCAAAAAATTGTTGATTCATTAAAACCGAAACTTATTGCATATTCGTGTCGCAAATTTTATAAGCTTTAATTTGATGTAGGAGTTAAGGCATCTGCGACGTAATTATAGGGGGTACCCGAGCTAGCCTTTTTATATTGTGTCTATATGAGAGCCGAGATCTCGCTTTGTGTGACTGGGATTTCGGTTACCCAGGCCATTTTTTCTCCATGTAATCACGATTGACCGGTCTGGCTAGCCTACCCAAGCTGGCATGCACTAAAAACTCTGTATATACACGCGACAAACTTTGTTTTTATCAGCTTTTTTCGACATATTTTTAATTCACAAGTTCTGCTTTGTTCATGTATAGTTCATATTTAAACGAGATTTCGAGTCTTGTCAGAACTGATAAATTACGCACTGATAAATTACGCAGTTAGTATAACAACTCGCAAGCCAGCCTGGTTAGGCGAGCTAGCCCTTCTCATGTAAACACAAATGAGAATCATCTCGCCATAGCGGGCTATAGCTCGGGTAGCGTAAGGTATACGGTAACCTAAATATATTTCCTAGAAGTACGGACACATAGGCTTTGAGAAATAACATGGTTTGGTTAACATTTTATAGTCACAGTTTCTTTGTTCTTCTGATATAGATATGTGTCTATACAGGGTGTCCCAAAAAAATGCCCCCCATCCGTTTTTGTACTGCATCTTCTTTAATTTGGGTACAAGAAGTAAATTTTTATATCACGCCGAAAGCCCATCACTCCTTCTTTGTTGTCTGGAATTTTCAGAGCTAAATAGTTATCTACTCGCTTCCTGGAGTCATTTAAAGAGGCAACATCAAAATTTGAACTTGTCCAAATTATGCAAATTATCTATGCTACCTACAGATTTTGAAAGATACAGGGTGTCCCAAACGAATGTCGCCCATCCCGTTTTTGACCACAGCTTTGTTTGAGTGCGGAATACAAGTTTGAATACATATGCATGTGAAAACTGACCACAGGGGAATAAAGTTTGATTCCAAATGAAGTAATGCGGCATCAAATCATGTGGGGTTCCTTGGGGGTAATAACAATGCTCATGAGAGTTCCATGCACATGTTTGCCATGTAGGCAGAAGTGCACTTTACTTCATCCGTCTTAAGATGGTTGGACAACAATTCTCTCCCGACGAAAGAGCATTCATGCATGGTACTTTCATATCATGAAACAAGAAGCCCAACAAGGACAAGGGAAGCCTTTAGGGGAAGATTTCCAAATCTTGACGTAGCATACATAATTTGGACAAGTTCAAATTTTGATGTTGCCTCTTTAAATGACTACAGGAAGCGAGTAGATAACTATTTAGCTCTGAAAATTTCAGACAACAAAGAAGGAGGGATGGGCTTTCGGCGTGATATAAAAATTTACTTCTAGTATCATAATTAAAGAAGGCGCACCTCATAAATGGATGGGGAGCATTTTTTTTGGGACACCCTGTATAATGTATTACTAGAACACAGGGATGATGATGCGGGTATATGTCCAGCTAGGCAATACAGAATTTTTTTGAGTAAAAAGCTCAAGAAACATTTATATATAACATTCACTCACTGTACCTTTTCAAAAGTGATTCGCACACTCGTTGTGATGGGTCGAGAGAAGTAGATCTTGAACAAGCCATGAGCTTGGTATGTGAACATCCCAAACGATCCCAAGCAAATAAGACTCCAAAAGATTTTCCAAAATAGACCTTTCGAGTCAGCCAAACGACTCATCCCGTGCGCTGTCGTGTATCCGAAGAAATGACGAACGAGCTTGGGAATAGTTTGTTTTTCCTCCTTATTTGAAATACTACTTTCATTGTTGTTGATGTTCTTTTCCACGTCTCGTATCCGCTTCTCCATATTACTTTTGTAATAAGACGCAGACGGTAAATAGATCTCTCTTTGGAATCCCTCGTTTGATGACATGTGGCCTAAACGAGAAATATATATACGTATAAATAACTAAGACAATATTAGATTACTATAATATAATTAATCAGGAAGAAAATTTGTCTGGAAGAGTGAAATTTAAGGCCTTTTCAAGGACTTTCAAGGCGATGTATTAGTAAATTCAAGACGAATGGGCTGAAAAGAATGTTTTAGAAAGCAGTAAAAAGTCACGAAAAACTGTAAAAAATTGCCACTTTAATGAGGAAACGAATTCACCACACATGCTGACAAATTTCAGAAAATGTCACAAAAATTAAAATAAGCATTCAAGGACTTTCAAGCACCCTTGAATTTTTGTTTTCAAATTCAAGGACTTTCAAGGACTTTCAAGTTTTGTACGAACACTGATTAATGGATGAAATACAAATTGACCGAGCAGGAGATCATTACAACAAAATTATTCGGCCTGCAGACTGACAGGTTCAGTACACACCGAACGACGAAAGAGCGAGACCAACGCGGGGCAAGATAATTTTGCTTTAGATCTAATTTAGACGTCGCTCTTACGCCGAGTCAAATCCAACTATAAAACTGTGATGGATTTGACTTATGTGATTGATTAGCTTATATAAAGTACATCAAGCCAATTAAATCAAAAAGGCGCCAGTCACTTTAATATGCATATGAATTAGCCTTTATGAACTCGTTTTCATGTGGGAAATTCAAAATAACTTTTACTTTAAAACGACGTTACATATAAGGGCTAATTTATATGTACACGAAATAATTCTATTTTGAATAAGGTCTATTAGATTTGACCAGTCGACACAAGAAACTAAAAAGTCTTAAATTCCGACTATGCAAAGTTAAGGTTTTTATTATACGAGCTGGAGGAAAACATACTTCAAATACAATAGCTGCATGCTAATAAGATTCTTTTGTTGAAGTTCTTCCAACATGGCCGCATGACGTCAAGTGCAAACCAAGGATTTTATGCGACGGAATCTCGATTCGAAAATTTCGAGAAATTTTCTTGAGTGAAAGTCGGTTACTTCTGACTTTGCTGCTTGTTGTCTCGACATTCAAATAAAAGTTTAAAAAAAGCCCAACTAGATGGCCGCCGTACTTTGTCTCCTAAATCTCAAGGGATTGATTGCAAACCACCAATGGAATCGTGGCCCCATGCATTGGGGTGGTGAAACAATTCGTGGGCCACGAAAGCATTTTTGAAAACGGCATGTGATTAGCAATTTTGTTGTCGTTGCCGATCCAGTAATTTCGAAAATGCTTCAAAATGTTCAGAGCAATTAACAACGCTTTGAATTCATTAAAGTGCCTCTATGGCCTGTGGGATCTTTACATATTTAAATAACTTAGGTTAAAAGAAAATGTTTCCCGAAATTTTTTCTCAAAAATATTAAATCCCCGCCCATTAACAGCGCTTCAAATTTGGTACCTCTATAACTGTGACCGTGCATTAGGGACATGGTGCGAGTTTACTCTGTGACGTCACGGTCGGAACCGAACTTCTGACTATTTAGTGTGTTTTTGGTATTGCGTCTCTTAAACCTTTATTTAAGCAATGAAAACTTTAGATATATTCATCAATATGTTCCAAGATGGTTCGTCTGACTCAGACTCGGTGGAAGAAATTTGGTGTTCCGACTGTGACGCAAATCTATCAATTAGAGCCCAGGCCCAAGAAAACGGTCTAACTTTTAAAATGGCGCGATTTGGGCTGATTTGGCCAACTTCGGAGCACTGTTAATGGGCGAGCATTTAATATTTTTGAGAAAAAATTTCGGGAAACATTTTCTTTTAACCTAAGTTATTTAAATATGTAAAGATCCCACAGACCATAGAGGCACTTTAATGAATTTATTAACAAGAATAGCCATGCATTAGTATATATTACATTGAAATTGTCATTGCATGTCATTACCATTGTTATCTACGTGGATCAACAATTGAAGGGGCCGATTACATGAGGCGAGTTGGACCTGTTTAAGGTTGGCTTCCTTCCACTCAGGAAAATTTTTCCCGGGCCAGGAACGAACAGGGAAAGTTTCCTTTGTCTTGTAAGCTCTCGATCGAAACTAATGACTTTAACACAACGGAAACTTCCCTGTCCGTGCCTATCCTGCGTTAATTCGAATCCTAAGTAAGGGTTAGAGAATGGTCACTCGTGCTCTATGGGATATAGAGTCCCGAGAATTAGATAGAAGGTCCGGCCCCGAGTGGCAGGGCCGGATTAAGCTTGCGCGGGGCCCGTGGCATATTTTCCGCGCGGGGCCCCTTGCCCTACTGGGGGGGGGGGGGGGGAGGTGGCACGCGTGAAAGGGTGAAATCGGCACTTTAATCGAGTCTCAGAGAGAATATATGAAGGATTACATTTTGTTTCTTTTGTTCCTTGCGCCTTAGTCCCATGTGTGTGTGTTTACAAAAAATTAAAATACACGTCAATAATTTGGTCTGAAATTGAACGCACTAATCTTGTACTCTTCTGTAAAACAACTGCTAATTACTAATCTATACAAACCTACATTTCGATAATAATCGCGTTTTCTGGGCCCCGCGTTTTTCAGGCTCCGCGTTTTCTGGCTCCGCGTTTTCATTTTTTTAGAAAGAAAGCGCGGGGCCCCTGGCATATGCCACTTCTGTCATAGGGTTAATCCGGCACTGTCGAGTGGTCTTCTATCTAGTTCGAGGGAATCTTATATTCCATAGAGCACGAGTGACCATGCTCTAACCGTCTTAAGCCGGTTTTCCACTAGGCGAATTCGTTCGCGCGAAGCGAATTTTCCGGCAATACGATTGGTTATTAAGAAAATTGGCGCGAAAAACTTACAGCACCAACCAATTACATTGCACGAACAGGTATTTCGATTCGATTCGCGCGAACAAATTCGTCTAGTGGAAAACCGGCTTTAGAGAATGGTTGCAACCACGAAGAAGTTTCAATTTTAACTATAAATGTGTTTTTTTTGCGTCTAGCACGTTTACCGGAGAATTTACTCTATATGGACTACAGTAGTGACTCTATTGAATTTATTAGTGACTCTATTTAATTCATTAGTGACTCTATATACTATGTTATCTCACTGTGCTATGTTATGTCACTGTGCTATGACAAAAGAAAACAAAAAATCTTTGCAGTGGACTCTATATAGAGCTCACTAGTATGTCTAATCTTGATGAATCAAAACACTATGGAAAATAGAGCGTTGAAATACTCGATCTGGATTGGCTGAGTGGGTGCAACCATTCTCTAACGATGGTTTGAATCTCCTCTTGCCGTCGAGTTCCGATCGAGAGCTTACAAGACAAAAATAAAACTTCGCTGTTCGTTCTTGTCCTGAGGAAAATTTTCCTCGGAGTGGAAACCAACCGATCTACCAGGCTGATTTGATGTAATTTGGCTTCGTTTTACTGTAAGCATACAAGCATCAAGAATTTCAATTTCCGACCCAATTATGATGCACTATGGGATAGAATCAAAGGTCAAGTGAGCACCAATTAAGTCAGTGCCATTGTTGTGGCTCATGAATATTCTTTGTTAAAGGGGATTGGTAACAAAAATTAAGTTTGTCTAATTTGAAAGAACTCATAAAATTGTAATAGAAGATCCTTTACAACTTTTTTCGTATCTTTCTGCGTTTTCAAGATATTTCAATTTGTTTGATATGTAAATGAGATGGTCTATGACGTCAGGAGTGGGGTAAAATATTTTCATACAGAGCAAAATCATTTACATATCTAACATGAAATGTTCAGCGTCGCAAGGAGTTTTTATGTGCACAGTTTCAAATGATTTCGCTGAACAAACTTAGAGATATATATAACTGGTTTCGCTACATGTGAAAATATTTTACCCCACACCTGACGTCAGAGACCATCTCATTTACATATCAAACAAATTGAAATATCTTGAAAACGAAGAGAGATAGTGCTATTGCCCTTTAACAATGGCACTGACTTAATTGGTGCTCACTTGACCTTTGATTCTATCCCATGGTGCATCATAATTGGGCCGGAAATTGAAATTCTTGATGCTTGTATAGCACACAAGGTATTCTAATTATTCTTTCTTGCGGTCATAAAAAGATTTTCGTGACGTAAAATCTTAAAATCAATTTTATGAATATTACTCATATAAGGATGCGTATACCAAGCATCCTTTATATAGCTAGAATAACTAGTGCGGATTGTGTGGGTCAGCTGCAGCGTAGATTTTGGCCGTTCTCTATACTCACCGGTATCGTTCGTCACTCGGAGTAGCACCTAATAGGGACCTTACGATGCTAGGACGACGACGGCGGTGAAGAAGCAACATAAACTTTATAATTAAATAAAGTCACGGTTAACTGACTATTATATTTGATATTTGAAGCTAGTTTAATGACTTCCAAAACGCCGCAGTACTGCTAAAAAGATTGTAGTGTCTGTATCGAGGTCAATCTTAAACAACAGTTCTCATCGTTTGGCCGTTGACGTCGTCCTGAAAACGTGAAAATGCTCTGAGGGCTGTTCACACGAGACCGGGTTATCTCGGGGGGTAGGGATAACTCGGGGGCTAGGGTCAACCTATTTCACATGATAAAACGCAACTACCGAGTTGTCCCTGGCCCCCGAGATAACCCTAGCTTCATGTGAACGCTTCACCTCGAGTTATCCCGAGCAACAGCATAAATACGCATGCCTAAGTTGACCCTACCCCCCCCCCCCGAGATAACTCGGGTCAAAGCGTTCACATGGAGGCAGGGATAACTCGGGGGCAGGATAACCCCGAGTTATCTCGGTCTCATGTGAACGGTTTACTTTTTTAACATGGAAATAAACTAACACCGAGTTATCTCGGGGGATAGGGATAACCCTACCCCCCGAGATAACTCGCCTCGTGTGAACAGGCCCTAAGTGGCGTTGTAAAAAGAACGAGGACGCTGTTGAGATTACTCTAGGGACTAAAAATTATTCATTCTCTTTGTTCCACAACTAGAATTATTTTGTTCAGAGGACGTCGTCGCTGAAGTTGCCGTCGTACTTCGTAAGTCCCTAATATCATTATTCTGCACCTGCGTTCACTGTCCCATAATAATTATATTCCACCAACATAAGATGAAAAGTTAAGTTTCTCGATATTGAAGAAATTAAAGTCCAGTTTTGAAATATCAAATGTAAGTATCATCATTCCACGACCTGCTCCCAACTATAGATGACCATGTAGTTCAGTCGGTAGAGCGTCGGACTAGTAAACCGAAGGTCGCGGGTTCGTATCCAGGTGTCCCAGTTAATTTGGACCCCCCTAAATTTGGACCCGGGGATCCAAATCTACTAGTAAATATGGACCCCCGTTGGCGGATTTGGACCCCCCTCCAAACGTTAAATATATGTAGTGTGAACACAATAATATAAACGAAATTCATAATAGCGAACAGTCTGAAGTTTTTTTGTCACTTTATATTAGTGATAAAGAACACAAACCGTAAAATAGAAACCACTACCAGAGTTAGTAAAAGCGATCTCCACGCTCTCCATTTTTAGTGATGTTTATTTATCCTTGTAGTTGTATACATATTTTCCATTTGGTAACTTTCTAGTTTTTTGTAGTACTTACTCAGTTTAATAACACAGTGTTAAGATTTTTGAATTTAGATAATGTTTAACAGTAATACTGGCAATATAATTTTATTTGATGCATGTACGTCAACGAACCAAATTTTCGAACTATTAAAATGTTGCGCAACAATGTTTTTTATTCGCTATTGCAACACAATAAGCTCGACTATGCGAGGTTTATAACTGGCTTTGGATATGAAAATTAATGAATGTAACATATTCATCGTTTTCTGGGTTGTTTTGGGTATAAAAAATGTTTAAAAAGGGGGGTCCAAATCCGCCAATGGGGGTTCACATTTACTAATAGATTTGGACCCCCCGGTCCAAATCTACGAGGAGATTTTAACCGGGGGGTCCAAATCTACTGGGGGTCCAAATCCGCTGTGACACCGGCCAATTGTGTCGGTAGTGCTGCAAGTAATGATATAATACCGCAAATATCACAAAAAATTGAACTCGGTTTAACTTTTTGCGGCCATTAATTTGTTGGATAAATTTGTTGGTCGCCGGATTGTCGGCGACCTTTACAAATTTTCATTAACCTAAAGCTCATTCAACTTATTGTGGTGTTCGCTTTGTTCGCTCTTTGTTCAACTCTCGAAATAAATGTCATATTTCCACACACTACCAGTATATTATTCTCTGTATACTTCGCATGTTGCCGAAGTTTGTTTCTTGACGAGTATATAAAATCCGCTGGCGTTGGCCTGAATAACACTATATACATAGTAATGCGTTGAGGCACAATTACAGAATACCTGTCCCACTTTAATTTCATGATTTCCATATGTTAATGATCATGCTTAACCTCATGAGAAAGAACAAGTGTACATGCAGCTAGACATACAATTTCAACCTTTGGCTTTACATTAAAAGAGTTTCTGGGCGGCATCCTGGCTTGTATCGCTCTAATATAGCACATTCAAAAGTATACAAAGTCCGACATTATTCTGTCTTAATCGAATCTCAAACGCTGAAAGCTGATACAGCGCACGGGGATCCGATAAAGTCACAAACAAAAAGATTACGAGTGTAAACTAATGCCGTTACTGCGATCGAATTTAAATTACTCACAGAAGTTTACGTTTTCTGCTTCGAACTGGTTTTAATTTAGGTTCCTTAAATGAACGAGTCAATCTATGTTGGGTTTTTTTATCTGTTGAATACCGTAAATAAGGAGAAAGTCTTATTGACGAGAAACTCACAAACGTCGGTATAAATACATATTCTGTGGGACGAAGCCGATCGTAAGACCACGTATAAAGATCTACGTAAAACGTATGTGGATCTTATCAAATACAATACAATTCAGTTTTATTGGTAAATTAATATCCATGTGTTCTGTTCCACGGATCTTTCAAACCAAAGACCAAATAATGTCGGACCATGTACTAGTTGTTGAAAAGATCCGACAGGCAAACTCGAAATAAACTGTATTGCGCACACGTTCTAGATCTGTCAATGTCGGACCTATAGCCGGAGAACAACAAGGTCCGGTGTCGGACCTATAACCACGGCATATTCTATAATTGCTCCGAAATTTGTAATGCGTATTACACCATGCATCATGGTAATTAAAATCGTCTGGCATTAGCCAGCGTAAAATAACTAAACAGTGCCTGAAAGCTATAAAGTTAATCGAGATATATATATTTAATCCTTTCGCTGCCAGCAGAGGTTTACTCTTTGAAGAGTAAAATCGTCCATCTTTAGGCAAAGTAAAAATATATAATGCAAATAAAACAGCACGTCTATTTAATAACCTAACAAGGCTATTACCAAATTCTCACATTTATACAGATATACATATATCTTAACGATATCATAAGCCCAAATCTGACCAAAGTATATATAGAATACAGTTTATCTAATATAGAAAAGGCCAGTATATATATATAGGTCTACAAATACTCCTTACTTTCACTTACGAGCTATTTAGTGTCCAACTGTTGAGTTTGCTGCCCTCGTTCGAACGCTCCACTAACTGTAAATCTGTAATAACCAAAAGAATAGAAATCAAAGAGAATTTCCTTACTGAAACGTTAAGGAGGTTCTAGTTAAAAGAGTTTGAATCCACAGTGACTGGAGTTAAGACACTGAGAAAAACGTCGTAACTACTCAAGCTTCGCTTTTATATAAAAAAAACGTCTTTAGCAACTGGAAATCAAATGTAAGCAGCTGTGGGAATTTAATTATTTACGTTCGGCGAACCGTGAAATATTTCACCATAAACTATTAGGGGCTATTTGCAATTAGCTCAGCCGTAAGAGGAGAGGAGTCATCGTTAAGTTTTGCTCATATCTAAACTAAACCAATTCTTCTTTAAAAACCCTAGTTTATATGACTTTTAAAACTACAGTATCGATCCTAATGAGACGAGTTATCCCGGTTTAGGTAAACCAGGCAATTTACTCGCTTCGTATAATCGGCCTTTTGATTTGTTAATGAAATCGTTGCATGTTACGCGTTTAATTGTCATTCTGGCCAATCATGAGATACCCCCCGTAATCTCTTCACGTCAGTAAATTGTTTTTTCTTTCATGCTACCCTTGTGCATAAATTATCTTTGATGTGCCGCGGTTAATATACAGTGTGTATAAAAAAAACCTGAACCCTTAGAAAACAACCTATTGTAGTAGTTTGAAAGCCCTAAGCACTTCGCTGAACCCACAGATCGTAAAACACACGGTCTTATACACCTGGGAAATTAAGATAACTTGAAGTGTATGCATGGTGAAAGTATTTAAAAGCTTTTTCGCTTCGTTTAACTTATTATGCTGATTAATTTATAACGCAGCGCTTTTAGGGCTTTCAAACTACTACAATAGGTTGTTTTCTAAGGGTTCAGGTATATACACACTGTATATAGGTTAGTTCCTTGCATATTAAATGACCTTACTATATCGCTTTAAAACTACGTCTAGAATACTAATTTTTTGTTAAATAACGACAAATATCGTCTGTATCATGAATAAACTAAGCAGGTTAGTTACCTCGAAGTTGGTAACTAACTAGCTTAGTTACCGAGAAGGAGGTAACTAACCTATATATACTTAGTTATACTTCCTTCTCGGTCACTAACCTATACTTATATAGTTACCTCCTTCTCGGTAACTAACCTATACTTAGTTACAGTACCTCCTTCTCGGTAACTAACCTATACTTAGTTATACTTCCTTCTTGGTAACTAACCTATACTTAGTTACCTCCTTCTCGGTAACTAACCTATACTTAGTTACTTCCTTCTCGGTAACTAACCTATACTTAGTTATACTTCCTTCTCGGTCACTAACCTACACTTAGTTATACTTCCTTCTTGGTAACTAACCTATACTTAGTTACTTCCTTCTCGGTAACTAACCTATACTTAGTTATACCTCCTTCTCGGTAACTAACCTATACTTAGTTATACCTCCTTCTCGGTAACTAACCTATACTTAGTTATACCTCCTTCTTGGTCACTAACCTATACTTAGTTATACTTCCTTCTTGGTCACTAACCTATACTTAGTTATACCTCCTTCTTGGTCACTAACCGACACTTAGTTATACCTCCTTCTCGGTAACTAACCTATACTTAGTTATACCTCCTTCTTGGTCACTAACCGACACTTAGTTATACTTCCTTCTCGGTAACTAACCTATACTTAGTTATACCTCCTTCTTGGTCACTAACCTACACTTAGTTATACCTCCTTCTCGGTCACTAACCTATACTTAGTTATACTTCCTTCTTGGTCACTAACCTATACTTAGTTATACCTCCTTCTTGGTCACTAACCGACACTTAGTTATACCTCCTTCTTGGTCACTAACCGACACTTAGTTATACTTCCTTCTTGGTCACTAACCGACACTTAGTTATACTTCCTTCTTGGTCACTAACCTATACTTAGTTACTTCCTTCTTGGTAACTAACCTATACTTAGTTATACTTCCTTCTTGGTCACTAACCTATACTTAGTTATACTTCCTTCTTGGTCACTAACCGACACTTAGTTATACCTCCTTCTCGGTCACTAACCGACACTTAGTTATACCTCCTTCTCGGTAACTAACCTACACTTAGTTACCTCCTTCTCGGTAACTAACCTACACTTAGTTACCTCCTTCTCGGTAACTAACCTATACTTAGTTATACTTCCTTCTTGGTAACTAACCTATACTTAGTTACCTCCTTCTTGGTAACTAACCTATACTTAGTTACTTCCTTCTCGGTAACTAACCTATACTTAGTTACCTCCTTCTTGGTAACTAACCTATACTTAGTTACTTCCTTCTTGGTAACTAACCTATACTTAGTTACCTCCTTCTCGGTAACTAACCTATACTTAGTTATACTTCCTTCTCGGTAACTAACCTATACTTAGTTACCTCCTTCTCGGTAACTAACCTATACTTAGTTACCTCCTTCTCGGTAACTAACCTATACTTAGTTACTTCCTTCTCGGTCACTAACCTACACTTAGTTATACTTCCTTCTTGGTAACTAACCTATACTTAGTTATACTTCCTTCTCGGTAACTAACCTATACTTAGTTACCTCCTTCTCGGTAACTAACCTATACTTAGTTACTTCCTTCTCGGTAACTAACCTATACTTAGTTATCTCCTTCTTGGTAACTAACCTATACTTAGTTACTTCCTTCTCGGTAACTAACCTATACTTAGTTACCTCCTTCTTGGTAACTAACCTATACTTAGTTACTTCCTTCTTGGTAACTAACCTATACTTAGTTACCTCCTTCTCGGTAACTAACCTATACTTAGTTATACTTCCTTCTTGGTAACTAACCTATACTTAGTTATACTTCCTTCTCGGTAACTAACCTATACTTAGTTACCTCCTTCTCGGTAACTAACCTATACTTAGTTACCTCCTTCTCGGTAACTAACCTATACTTAGTTATACTTCCTTCTCGGTCACTAACCTATACTTAGTTATACCTCCTTCTTGATAACTAACCTATACTTAGTTACCTCCTTCTCGGTAACTAACCTATACTTAGTTACCTCCTTCTCGGTAACTAACCTATACTTAGTTACCTCCTTCTCGGTAACTAACCTATACTTAGTTACCTCCTTCTTGGTAACTAACCTATACTTAGTTACCTCCTTCTCGGTAACTAACCTATACTTAGTTACCTCCTTCTCGGTAACTAACCTACACTTAGTTACCTCCTTCTCGGTAACTAACCTACACTTAGTTACCTCCTTCTCGGTAACTAACCTATACTTAGTTACCTCCTTCTTGGTAACTAACCTATACTTAGTTACCTCCTTCTCGGTAACTAACCTATACTTAGTTACCTCCTTCTCGGTAACTAACCTACACTTAGTTACCTCCTTCTCGGTAACTAACCTATACTTAGTTATACTTCCTTCTCGGTAACTAACCTATACTTAGTTACCTCCTTCTTGGTAACTAACCTATACTTATAGTTAACTTCCTTCTCGGTAACTAACCTACACTTAGTTATACTTCCTTCTCGGTAACTAACCTATACTTAGTTACCTCCTTCTCAGTAACTAACCTATACTTAGTTACCTCCTTCTCGGTCACTAACCTATACTTACTTGGCACATAACGAGTTCCCGGTCGGTAGAACAAGCACTACACAACGACTACGGCAACGTGTTTGCACAATAGAATTTTATGTCATATACAAAGACCTTTTGCAAATGACGGTCCCAAGAGTAATCTTTACGCCGTCGTGACTCTGTTGACAACGTAGAAAAAGCATTTTTACGTTCTAAAGACAACGCGGAACCCGAGTCACTACAGAAGCCTTGGAGAAGCTTAACCTTACTCTCGCGACTAACATAGATTGAACATGTGTTTTTCTTCAAGAATTTAAGAACAAAACGAATCCGTGCGATTACGTATCTTGAAATTTGAATGTATAAATACACCACCATTTAATACCACTGTTAAGCCCTAATCAAACGAGAACGCAAGTCATCGCAAGTTGGCAGTCACAAATTTCTGTGGCGGTCGTTCGAACACCCAAATTAACAAAATAAAGGTTTCATGAATGTTTTAAACTTTGTCACGGTGCATAATATTTTCGGGAAACTATTCAGAGCGGCTGGCTGAGATAGCGTGACTGCCAACTTGCGATGACTTGCGTTCCCGTTTGATTAGGGCTTTAAACTTTCTACCGTTGTCTGAATCTTAAAGTCCCTATACTGTTTCTCCCACTGCAATGAGAATGAGACATACAGGTACATGGGCCCGTAACTCGCCTTGGCGGCGAGAGCTCAGCACTGGCAGCCGGGAATAAACATTTCCCCGTATAAACACTTTTCTCCAGGTAACTCGGCATACTGGGATGAATTTTCTATATTCGTTGCTGATGTTGATGATAATCATCTCAAATATTACAAGATTTAAATCTAAAAAAGTAGAGAGCTGCGTGCGTATGCAGTTCTGAATAAAGCAAAGTGAAAAGGTGGAATAAATTGTCGAAATTAGTTTTAACAACGAAATACTGACGTTTCAATATACATAAATAAATTAATAACCCTGATATCCATGCAAGCAGATGTTTTCAAATGGTTGCTCTTTCAATGCCATTAAGTCAAAAACTATACGTAATTAATGGGTTTTTTCAGGCAAGTAGTTTATAGTCCAGGCTATAAAATAATGGAAATACAATAAAGTTAGATATACTGCCGAAATAGAGAACGTATCTAACCTTACTATATTTCTATTGTTGTTTCAACACTGCCTACGCAGAACGCTACTTTTATTTCATGCTTTTAGGGGCTTTTTACTAACATGAACCGGGCTAGCCCGGTTAACTGGGCTCACGCGATTGATTAGGATCTCACTGTGGTTTTGAAACTCGTATAAACTAAAGAATTGGCTTAGTTTAGATGTAAACAAATCCTAACGTTACTTCAAATCTCCTTTTGCGGCCGAGGAAAGAACTTCATGACACGAGTCAGCCCGGGATAGCCCGGCTCATGTAAACAGCCCCTAATTATAGTGTTATTCTGTTTTTTATTGTTTTTTTGTTACCGCAGCAACCGTGCAAAACAAATTAGTTCTTTTGTTAGTTATTATTAAGTTAAAAGGATCCAATATTTTGCAGGTTGAACGGATAAACTACTTGCCTATAGAAAAATCAATCAAATCAAATTACTCGACACTGCAGAGTAACGCGACACTGCAGAGTGACTCGACTGGATTGGACTAGACACTTAGGGCCTGTTTATATGGAGCCGAGTTACCCGGCTAGGCGAGTTACTCGGCAAACCAAGTTATACCCGCCATGTATAGAAATTCAATGCTATCCCAGCCAAACCGAAATCTTGGAAAGAGGACATTTAGATATTCAGCCACAGTTTGTTTTAATTCTCTTCCAGCACAAATTAAAGACTCTGCGTCTTTGACCATTTTTAAACATTCTATTTTTAATCATTTTTACTCAGGTATCTTTGAATCAAATTGTACTGATAGCTTTTAGTTGTTCATGACCAGTAATTATTGTATTTATTGTATTTAGTTAGATTTTTATACTGAACTTGTAATTTAGTAAATTTTTGTAGTTTATACCATGTAATTAGTATTTAGATTTCAGGGCCCCTCTGAATACCAGCCTCGTAGCTGACTGGGCTACCCTGAATAAATAACGTTTATCATCATCCCGGCAGAGTGTTTATATGAGACAGGCGGGTAACTCGGCTAGCCGAGATCCCGGCAAAACAGCCGAGATCTCGGCATGCCGGTGTGGCGGTCTGAGATTGTACCGTGCTGAAATTGATCTGCACATGCGCATTGATAGCTTGCGCCCGCGGTAGTGTCTGCGGTGAACATGCCGTGCTGAGATTGCTCACCAAAACATTCTGGACAATTCGCTCTTAGAAGCACGACAGATCTACATCTCGCTACTGGATAAAGTTTATTTCGAAGCAACCTTTGATACCTCACCCGTGTTACTTGGCAGCTGGGCATCATATTCAATAAAGGTAAGGGGTTTTAAAGTTTAAAATTTGGTAGATCTAGGATGTTTTTCTGCATCTACTCTTTGCACTTAGATTTTGGACTGACTGCAGCACGTGTCTGTACTATGGATAAGAATTTCCATTAGTATTTGTTAGAAAACATATTATGATTTGCTAAATAAATGTTCTAGTGCTAGTATTGTGTATTAACAAGAGTATAGGCAAATAAGGTTTAAGGCTTAATCTTAGTTACATTTGACAATGATATGATCTGTTTGCTTCATTACTAGTGGACACACAAACATGGTTACAACACCTAAGAAAGTTTCAGCTCCTACAGCAAATGGTAATGGCAATGAAGTTTACCAAGAGCCTCAGCCTTTAGCTCCTGCAGCAAATGGTAACAATGATGAAGTTTTCGAAGAACCTCAGGTGTCCAGATTCTGCAGCAGGTGATGGTGGGGATGAAGACCCTTCCAAAGAGCCTCAGCATCCTTCCACTAGAGAAGAAAGACTCGAAAAGCACAGAATGCAGTGCCAGAATTTGATAGCATACCTGACAATGAATGTTTGCCCACCAGGTTTAGCAAAAAAAGAAGTGAGGAATATTAAAAACCAGGCTAAGACACACCAGTGGGATTCCAAAAGTAAGATGTTTGCAGTTAATGCATATTAGTCAGTGGCACTACTAGGTGTCTGATTGTGCTTGGGCCCTTTTGTAACATGGATAGTAATCCAGATCTCGACCTTGAAAAAGTCTACTTACAGAAGTTTAACACCCTGACAGGCAATTTGCAGCATCAGAATTTCAAGTAGATGTTTTATTATCAATAACCCCAGAGTTAGTGTATTTATTCATTTATAGGGGACAACTGCACGTTAGCAGACACCAACAACAAAAACTGAGCCCACGATAGCTTATCCAAAAAACACTAACCCTAAACAGTATTTCGGGTGGTTAGCAGTGAGAGATATGAATGAATCCTGGATACTATTAACCTAGGATACTATATGAAGTATATAGAGTACTAGTACTTTTCAAAGGCTACAACTATGAACTATTAACTGAATCAGTCAGATCTAGATCACTTCTTATATAGGCAGTTGTTAAGTAACAAAGCAATCCCTTAATTTTAGCAACTAAATTGAACTTTCGATTCTATTTGGCTAATACAAGGCAAGATAAATCATACAGGACTATAAACTACAAACCTTTTATATTTATATAAAACTGACACTACACTGTATACCATTGGCATTGTATAATATGGCGATTGAGAATGCATGCTGGCCTTTAAATGTCAGACATTTTTCAAAGTTTACTTGAGTAGAAATGCGTGTTCAATCCTTTTTTCCTTCAAATGAAGTCTTACAAGTCAAACGTTCGTTGAAAGAGGATGCACAATCTCAGACTGCAACAAACTGAGCCCGTTTCCGAGCGTGCTGAGATTGCAACCGCTGATTTGGACATGCGCACTACTTAAAGTTACAATCTCAGCACGGAACAATCTCAGACCGCCACACCGGGATGCACCGGGTAACTCGGCTAGCCGAGTTTAATTCGTCACAACAGCGTACGCGCCACTTATCACAATAGGAAACTACTCATGGAATGTGAAAGCCATTTTATTAAGCCATTAATAAAATAAAGTTAATGAGGAAACGTTCTTATCAAGGCGTGTCTTGGGTTTTGGCAAAACAGATGTTTTTCAGGTGGTTTAAGCTATCAACATGTCAGATATACGCCAGATCGGTTCTAAAGTCCATTTACTTTTGCTCATCCAGCTTGCCAATGCACGTGAATAACAAATGACTAGCTCCTGGCGCGAAAAAGTAACCAATAGCATTTCGAAAGAGTCACATATAAGCAAAACGCGCGCTAAACCCTTTCACTCGATACATGAGCTCTATACAAAGATATAGCACGCACAATCAAAACGCGTAAAGCTCTAAAAGAAAATATTTCCCGCCCACCCACCGCTTCAGAATAGCACTTTAATACATGCTTTCACAGGCCGCGGCGTATATGGCTTCAAATAAGCATACGTATAGATTAGATATATAATATATTAGATATTAAATGATGACATATACGTGCGAACATCCGCTCATATTTCGAGTGCAGGCTACTAGTTTATACTTAGTTTCCTGTTATGTTGGGTTTGACATCGCTCATAGACATTGGATAATTTGGAAATCCAGAGACGATCTTATGTCAACGAACTGGCTTGTTAATGTTAGTTAAATTAATCAATGTAATCCTTGTTATATTTGTGTTGTTTTGAAAAGAAATACAAGTTTGGGTTTGGGGATGAAGCGCTCCTGATTGTCACGTTCAAGCCCATAGACTCAGGCTATTTATTGTAATTATAGATCAGTCGAATCGTAAGGACTGTCCAACTGTGTGTACGGTTGGTCAGGTTGATGTCTTAGAGGCTAGCTACCTATTTGGCAGTATATGCGCGTGTGCGCATTAGCAGAGTCCTAATGGGGATTATAACCCCTGGACAACAATCTAAGCCCATGTAAGAATGAGTCTGTGGGATGATGCTTGACCATAATTTTACACTATAGAAGTGCTTCCCCCCAAACCCCTTCTCCCACAAAACTGCTGTGTGTGTGTTTATTTGCTCGACGTTGCTGTGTTTAATAAAGAACAGCTTTAATCATTAAACCATTTTAATGCGTGCAGCTTTGCCAACTGCCAAGTAACTCGTCTCATATAAACACTCATCTTTTTTCAACTCAGCTTGCAGGGTATTGACTCGACTAGACCAGATGCTTAAACGACTTGCCACCGGCTCGACCCGTGACTCGACACTGCAGAGTGACTCGACTACCAAACGCTTAGCCATTGTTAGGTGACTTGTTACAACATTCCGCGACATTTCTACGTTTTTTAAAAGATACATTATACAGAAAGCGTTTTCAAAAAAGTGCCGTCGTTTATAAAACAGCTGCCGTTTCCGAAGAGCAATGTGCTGCGGGCGGCACATAACACATTAAAAAACCCCGAAACTATAGACTGAACATACCCGCGATTTAAATCTATTGGTCTAAGCAGACTATCCTACATTGTCCTTTACGCGAATATACAATATAAAACAGACGATATATATATATATATAATCGAAATATAGTAAGGTTAGATATACTGCCGAAACAGAGAACGTAGGAATCTAACGTTTCGAGCGAAGGTCCTTCGTCTCTGACGAAGGGCCTTCGCTCGAAACGTTAGATTCCTACGTTCTCTGTTTCGGCAGTATATCTAACCTTACTATATTTCGATTGTTGTTTCTACACTGCCTACGCAGCACGCTACTTTTATTTCACTATTTGGATTATATATATATATATATATATATATATGAAGTCGAAATCTGACTGAAAAATATAGTGTGTTGCACGTTAAGCTATACGGAGTTAAAGCTATATACAGTGCTCGTTGTTCCATTTACGAAATATATAGTGCCAAACGGTTGAGACAATTTAATTGGATAGATATCCCGCGCTGTGTGCTCAATTAATTGCAAGTCAAACAAATAAAAATGAAAAAAAAGAAGACTCACATTAACGTTTACATCATAAAAATCACCAAAACCCTGGAGCTCATCTTCTGTATATAGCACCTAAAATAAATATAAATGGACGTTTTACAAATCTATACAGGTATACTCAATTTTCAATATCTCATATATTATTAAATACTGCTATAAATGAGCATCTTGTAACTTGGCCAATCACATCCCTTGTAACCTGTTGACCGCATGATGCCCCGCCATTAAAGATAATTGTTTTTTGGACTGAATATTGACGTTCTTGCATTCAATCATCGTCAAGGTAACGTAATACGAGCAACAAATTGCTGCAACATTGTTGTGTTGCAAGTTGAATAGCGTTGGTTGCACGTATTACCACCCACTTTGCAACAAAATCATTATTGAGTGACAATGTTTAAGTTGAATCAGCATGTTGCAGCGAGTAGAACTGGAGTCTACTTTTTTCAACATTTTTTTCAAAATATGTCGTATATTATTAAATGCTGCTATAAATGAGCATCTTGTAACTTGGCCAATCGCATCCCTCGTAACCCGTTGACGGCATGATACCCCGCTAAGATAATTGGACAGAATAATATCGACGTTCTTGCGTTCAATTGCATCCTCAGTGACATATGATGAGAAAATGAGACAAATGAAAATTTTAAGTGGCAAAGAAACACCTGCTCCATCATAAAAAGGGAGGAAGAGACTTTTTTTTCTAAAACTTCTAAAAAAATACGGAGCACCAGCGAATGACCTGTTTTACTGTTCTGTAATTAGATCAACTTTAGAATATGGCGACGTGTTGTGGCACGGAGGCTTAACCAACTCACAAAGCCTCGATATAGAAAGAATACAAAAACGTGCATTTGGGTTATGAAGAAGCCTTGCATGGTGCAGCTAAAGATGCCTACTTTGAAAGAAAGACGTGAAAAACACTGTGTTGAATTGATAACGCAAATATCGTCTCCAGCACGTCGCTTGCACCACCTACTTCCTGGTAAAGTTAGTGAAGTTCGGCAAAGAGGAACTAGACACAATAGTGACAAATTTTATAACTTTAAATGTCGAACAGACCGATTTAAAAATAGTCCTTTGGTATATGCAATAAACAATTATAACAATAGTCTGTAGTATTTTTAGTAGATTAGTTTGTTATCTTGTTTATATCATTCTATGTTACCCTTATGTTTATATGGAGCCGAGTTACCCGGCTAGGCGAGTTACCTGGCAAAGCCGAGTTGAAAAAAGATGAGTGTTTATATGAGACGAGTTACTCGGCAAAGCTGCCCACGCATTATAATGGTTTCACATTCCATGAGCAGTTTCCAATTGTCTTCATAAGTGGCGCGTGCGCTGTTGTGACGAATTCAACTTGGCTAGCCGAGTTACCCGGCAAGAGAGTGTTTATATGGGAATATTTTCAACCTGGCATGCCGAGTTACCCGCCTGTCTCATATAAACACTCTGCCGGGATAGCATTGAATTTCTATACATGGCGGGTAACTTGGTTAGCCAAGTAACTCGGCTAGCCGTGTAACTCGGCTCCATATAAACAAGCCCTTAGTTACTTAAAGGTGATGTACAGTCCATTCTGCGCATGTACGAAACTAATGTTTACATCTTTATTTACAAAAATAATACTAATACCTTATTCAAGATTGTAAGCATTTCTTGGTTCCCATTCATTACTTGTACCCAAAACAAAACATTTTCAGGAGATATCCTCGCCGAATCGCTTGGTTTTCTGCCATGTTGTTCCTAACGGTTTACATTTTGCTGAGTACTTCATGTAATTATCTACAAATGTCATGTTTTGGGGACCACATTGCGGTCATGCGCAGAACGGACTGTACGTCGCCTTTAAATTATATCTACCTGTAATCATATTTTTAGTCAATCTTAAATTTTTAAATAATTTAAATTTTACATCATAACAAATATTGTAAATACATGATAATAAAGGTTGCCTTTTTCATGTATATCTTAATAAATCCAGTAATATATATATATATATATATCAAGAACCTACATGTATCAGTTTTTTTGCAGGGCCTTATAAAGGGTGTTCGGACGTATTTCGTTGCTAGGCAATCGGTTGCTGAGGACATTACTTCCGGTCGGAGAAATCTTTTCACAAAAACATATTTTTGTACTTATAGCAAAAAGGTATAACAAGATAACAAAAACAAGCGAAAAGAGCCGAGCTAGTTTGTGAGAAAAAGTACCAAAACAAAAGAAAACTATTCCTTTGCTGTAGAATGTCGCTGGCAACACTTGAAGAATTGAAGAACTTCGGTACACAAATATTGCAAATATTGTCAGGGATGGCAAAGACCGTAAGGGATGGCAAAGACCGTAAGGGATGGCAAAGACCGTAAGGGATGGCAAAGACCGTAAGGGATGGCAAAGACCGTAAGGGATGGCAAAGACCGTAAGGGATGGCAAAGACCGTCAAGGATGGCAAAGACCGTAAGGGTTGGCAAAGATCGTCACAGCCGCAAGGCCTGCATTTTCGCAACTGGTCCCGCGGTTTCGTCTAAAAATGTATATATTCTTACCCTCGAAATTTCCAGTTCATTAAATATCCCTAGACTATAGTTTAATCGAGTGAAATGCCAATGAAATATAGTACTTGTGATTGATATGGGTGTTATGCAATTGTGTTTGGAATTTAATATATATGCAAAATGTTCCAAGCTGTCACAATAAGTCAGAAGGCATGAAAGGGTTTCCTTACATACATTGTACAACACTGAAAATACTTAAAGTAACAATTTTTGAATTGTTTGCGATGCGTTAAAACACAAAATACGCGTAACGTTTAGGCAGATACATATTTTAAAAATTTCAAATAGGACTTAAATGGAGCTGTGATAAATATATAGTTAATTGGAAAAAATTAAAAATTCAAACTATATCTTTATTGAAAACGTATAACTGGCAGTTCCATGCAGCTGCATCAGTATATCATTTGACATGGCGTTAAAATGTGTGAGTTCTAATTACATCACGGGTTGTTGCGAGTAAAAAAGTAATGGCACTACAGTGGTTTGACCAAGGTTTTTCTACATTTCTTCTCGTTTTAACAACTGCGCTTCTAAACGTGTTTTCTGCAGCAGAGTTAGGAAGCATTTGCCGTCAAGCTGTGTTTGAAGAAGTGAGCAAAGGTGAGTGCAATTTGTTGACTTAGTTAAGGCGTTTCATTTTAAAATTCGATAAGCTTCGATCTAATAAATACAACACCCAATGTACCAGAAAATAAAAAAAGAAGGAAAGAAAGTCCGAAAAAAGCATCTCGCAAACTCAAGATTCAAAGGGTAATGTTTTCGATAACGATTTTCAAATACACCCGAAAATTTAATAATGACTTTTTAAAGTAATTAAAATTACTTTTTCATATTTTATATATTGTTTTTCTGGAATTTACAGGAATGATGTTGCTTTTCTGAGTTTAGTCTATTCCGAATCTAGCCGACTGCCTTTTTATATTATTGCAGCGAGAAAGGATTGACGAAACCGTTTCACTATTTATTATACGTATGCATACACTTTGAACGTCTAACATATCAAGTATTCAACTATTCCAAAAAAACGGCATATATATATATATATATACAGTGTGTATAAAAAAAAACCTGAACCCTTAGCCAACAACCTATTGTAGTAGTTTGAAAGCCCTAAAAGCGCTGCGTTATAAATTAATCAGCACATAAATTAAACGAAGCGAAAAAGCTTTTAAAGACTTTCACCATGCATACACTTCAAGAGTTATCTTAATTTCCCGGTGTATAAGACCGTGTGTTTTACGCATCTGTGGGTTCAGCGAAGTGCTTAGGGCATTCAAACTACTACAATAGGTTGTTTTCTAAGGGTTCAGGTTTTTTTTATACACACTGTATATTATATACATATATACATATACATATATATATATATACATATACATATATATATATATATATATATATATATAATATATATATATATATATATATATATATATATATACATATATATATATATATATATATACATATATATATATATATATACATATATATATACATATATATGTAATTGGTGAAATTCAAGATCGCCCAGATCTGAAGATCGCCCAGATCTGAAGATCGCCCAGTATATATATATATATATATATATATATATATATATATATATATATATATATATAGGGCGATCTTCAGGTGGCTGAAGATCGCCCAGCGTGAAACAGACAGTAGCGACCATCAACATTTGAGGTAAGCCCATGCACTTATAGTATATTCGCTCTATCTTTACGGTATTGAGCACTTTTCGACATTTCGCGAACAACACTTTATTTGTTAGAATATATATATATATATATATAGTTATAGTTATAGTTATAGAATTATTAACAAAACCAAAATTCCACGTTAGTCAGTATAGTGTTTGAAAATTGGTTTTGTGTTTTAGTGTTTGTGTTTGGTTTTCGTTTGTTTTTGCTGTACAATTAAAATCTTCATTAAGGTTTGCAGGGTCATTTCGGTAAAGCGCTCTCAATTCGTGAGAATTTATGCCACAAAAATAAGATAGATATCGTTAGAAAGCTATTAATTAATATTTGTAGAATACGATGTTGTCTTTGATTTTGCGATAGACACGTACAAACCAATAATAGTTGTGAGTTTTTTAATTAAAACCAGAGGGCTTCACTCGGGGTTGACTCAAGCAAAAAGCATTTTATTTTGTTCAAAATCTTTTTTTTGCAGTTTAATTCCGAGATAAATTTCCAGCTAAAAGTGGTCAGTGTTTTTTTTTTTGATATGTCGTGTTTTGCTGATGTTATTGTCGACAACAGTTGTGGTTGACTACAAACAGTCGGACAAAATAAGTCATAAAATCGAAACCAGGCGGTAAATAAAAAACCGTTGACACCGTTTTGCTGGAAATTTATCTCGGAATCGAACTGGGAAATTTTTTTGGAACAAAATGAAACGCTTGGTTCTTAAGTCGCCCCGAGTGAAGCCCACTGGGTTTACTTGAAAAATTTGCAACTATTATTGGCTAGCTTGTGTTTATCGCAAAATCAAATACAACATTATATTCTACAAATTAATAGCTTTCTAGCGATATCTATTTTATTTTTGTGGCATAAATTCTGACGAATTGAGAGCGCTTTACCGAAATGACCCTGCAAACCTTAATGAAGACCCAAAGCGCGGAGTTTTTAGTCGGACCCAATCATCACACCTGTCACAAGAGGGGACATGCGCGTTTCCCGCCCACTATGTCCACCCTGGAATGGAGTGACGGAAGCGCATGACATGCAACGTATGCTTTAGGAGGCTAAACAAACTCCAGCTAAACATTTTTTTCTAATTAGGTGCACCACTGACAGAAAATATTATTTCCAGTCACCATGTGGAATCATGTATCGAATGTGGTATGCAGTGTCTTGAAAAAGAAATGTGTGTTTACTTCAGTCATCTATCTAACACGAGTGATGTGGAGATAAACTGTATAGTAAGCAACCAAACCGAAGATTTAGAGGCAACTAACCAATACAGAAATGAAATATGGACAACTTACCAAGCTAGAGATGTGGAATCGGTAAAAAATAACTCTGATTAATTCACAGCCAGGGTCTACAAAAAAAGGAAAATGTTGAAAGGCCGGTGTATACTACAGCAAAATACCCATGCAAGGAAGTCGAACACGCGAACGAACACGCGAACAAACAAACAAACAAACAAACAAACAAACAAACAAACAAACAAACAAACAAACAACGAACGGAACGAACTACATGAAACTAACTACATGTAACTAATTAACTCATTTAACTAATTAACTAATTACTAACTAACACGCAAGCACACAAGCTCGAAATGACATACTGTACTCGGTTTTGTCTCAAAAAATATTTAATTTCTCTTCCCTTGTTAGTGCCAAACGAGTGGGTGTAAGTCCCGATAACACACTCAATACCATAGATAATGGGAGGGGAACTGGATAGGAAACTTACCAAACCGTAATTATACACTTATAAGGGGAACTGGATAGGAAACTTACCAAACCGTAATTATACACTTATAATGCACCTAACGGTGGTCCCACATGGCTACTAACATCAGACACTGCTGAACTTAAGTGATTTACACTATTGTTTGATTTCAGCAATAGCTGATCCTGGCCATGTGGGACCACCCGTTAGGTGCATTAGCTGTTTATAAGTGTATAATTACCATAGCAAGTTGTGCAAACATCGTTCTGGTTTCGTAACATCGTTTTAAGTTTCCTATCCAGTTCCCCTACATTATCTATGTTAATACTAGATGGCACTCCATAGTGCAGACCTCTGCCATGATTATGGAGTGTTTATAACAATCGTAGATTTTTTAATGAAATTCTCATCTAATTTTCAACGAAAAATTTAGCACCAACCCTTCCATAAATTTACATAAAAATCGGTCCAACACCTTTTGAGATATCCTGGTGACAGACAGACTAACCAAACAAACAAACAAACAAACAAACAAACAAACAAACAAACAAACAAACAAACAAACAAACAAACAAACAAACAAACACGCGAACGAACAAACGAACGAACGAACGAACGAACGAACGAACGGAACGAACGAACGGAACGAACGAACTACATGTAACTAATTAATTCATTTAACTACTTACTAACTAACTAACACGCAAGCAAACAAGCTCGAAATGACATACTGTACTCGGTTTTGTCTCAAAAAGTATTTAATTTCTCTTTCCTTGTTAGTGCCAAACGAGTGGGTGTAAGTCCCGATAACACACTGACGCGAGTGTAAATGAATATTATAATAAAATACACTAATAAAACTGATTTATATATACATACTACTGTAGAGTACTATAGTATGTATTTCAGAGATATCAAATTAGTTCTTTGATACTTTAGAACCTGTATTAAAATGGAAATTTGTATTCGAAGTAAGGAGGTCCAAGTTTAAAGTTTTAGTTGTTTTTGTTGTTGTACAAGCTGTCGTAAGTGTGGTTAAACTCCAGACGGGACTCGAACCCACAACATTCCGAATGCTAGCCGGACGCTCTATAATCATTGAACCAATGGAACGCAGATGGCAAACAAAAGTTATTTATAATATTCATACCTGGGAGCAGAAAAAACTAGAACTTTAACAACTTCAAGATTAAAACACTATACTTACAATTTTATAATTCTTTTTTTTATTTCTATTTTTACGGCAACATTAACGGAAAAAAGGAACTCTGTTTGACGAAGAAGCCTTGTCGAAACGGTGGCCAGTGCATCGCGAACTCGTGTGAAACTGAAGGATACAGCTGCAAATGTGACAAAAGACACTATGGAAAACATTGTGAAAACAGAAGCAGTATGTTGAAATTATATTTATAAGCTATACACTGTACATAAAGGTGATCGCGAATTTATATTCTTTTGTATGCATTTAAACTGGCTTTTCAACAGGGGTGGCGCCACTGTCGGGGATCTTAGCCCCTGTGTTAAGACGTTATATCGGTCCAGTGGCGTGGTGGCAAGTTTCAGGCTTGGGTGGCCAGATTAGCTTTGGCGCCCTCCCCCCCCCCCGCCAAAAAAAATTAGAAAAAAGAAAAAAAGACATTACTGTATTTGATAAATGATCACATTTTTTGTTTTAAAATAACTGAAGTAGCAATATATAATATTACAACAAACCAAATCAAATCAAAGTTTATTTTGCACAATATTATATCTACATTACAATTACAATTAACATTAAAGAAATTAACAATATATATTTACAACATTTACCGGCAATAACATTAAAGAAATCGTGCGCAGTAGACAAAGTAGCACTAGGCTTTCGAGTTATCTACTGCCTTATACGGGTTCTCTCAAAGACCACGCCAATGCAACCGGCGAAGTAGCGCCAAACCTCTAGGGGGGTCCGGGGGCATGCTCCCCCGAAAAATTTTGAAATCTAGAGTCTCTGATATGCCATTTCCTGCATCTTGGAGTGAGATTTTACAGAATTCTGAAGATTATAAAACTTCATAGAAAACACAAAAGATTACAGATTTCAGATCTTTATATCCCGCCATTGAAGACCTAGCTATACAAAGAAATAGGTTTATTTTGTTAAGTTTTGGCTCCCTTGCTAGTTTTTGCGCTCCTTCTGCAACCCCAGCTGGGGAGGATACAACGTCTGAAATGCGTGTTCGTTTTAGGGGCGGACCATTAGAAAAGTGATTGGGGGGGGGGGGGATACTTCAGCCTGCACGATTTTTTTTTTTGTCAATTGCTCGTGCAGGAATTTTTTGCATATTAAATATTAGTGAACGTTAAACAAAAGATTTGTGCATTTTCAGGTCATCCTCAACATAAATCGCAGCTCTTTGTTAGCTGCTTTGATGTTCACCGCGTTTCCAAACAAACGGACTATGCAAAAACGCCTTTTATACTCTGATGAGGCAGAGCTAGGCTTCGCGCAGAGCGTTAGTATTTCGTTGCTAAAACTGATCTCGGCAGTTCACCACCTTTTCACTTTGCTCTATCCGAAACACTGCCTACGCCGCACTCTACTTTTTTACACTCTTAGATGTACTGTTTAATAAACGAGCAGGAGTGTTTTATCAGATATAAAGACACGAGGCGAAGCCGAGTGTTTTTATATCTGATAAAACACGAACTGCGAGTTTATTGAACGGCTTCAAAAACGAACCACTTGGTAAGTTCACTGGCGTAGTAACTTTGAAAAATAACCTTGTCTAAGCCGAGAAAATCAAAGCTAGACACGATACGGTCATGATTTTCTTTTGTGTTTTCCTCATGAATTATTAATGAGTTTTTAAAATCTAGAAACCGATTTGTTTAAAGCATTTTAAGTATCAGTTCTTAACTCTTTCACTACCAAGGGCTCTCCACTTGACCAGCAAAATCGTCTGGCATTAAAGAGTAAAATACTCTGGTGTTAGACAGAGTAAAATACTCTGGTGTTAGACAGAGTAAAATACTCTGGTGTTAGACAGAGTAAAATACTCTGGTGTTAGACAGAGTAAAATACTCTGGTGTTAGACAGAGTAAAATACTCTGGCGTTAGACAGAGTAAAATATTCTGGTGTTAAACAGAGTAAAATCGTCTGGCAATAGACAGAGTAAAATACTCTGGCGTTAGACAGAGTAAAATACTTTGGCGTTAGCCAGAGTAAAATAGTCTGGTGCTAGATAGAGTAAAATACTCTGGCGTTAGACAGAGTAAAATACTCTGGTGTTAGACAGAGTAAAATAGTCTGGAGTTAGACAGAGTAAAATACTCTGGTGTTAGACAGAGTAAAATACTCTGGCTTTAGACAGAGTAAAATACTCTGGCTTTAGACAGAGTAAAATACTCTGGTGTTAGACAGAGTAAAATACTCTGGAGTTAGACAGAGTAAAATACTCTGGTGTTAGACAGAGTAAAATACTCCGGAGTTAGACAGAGTAAAATACTCTGGTGTTAGACAGAGTAAAATAGTCTGGAGTTAGACAGAGTAAAATACTCTGGTGTTAGACAGAGTAAAATAGTCTGGAGTTAGACAGAGTAAAATACTCTAGTGTTAGACAGAGTAAAATAGTCTGGCTTTAGACAGAGTAAAATACTCTGGTGTTAGACAGAGTAAAATACTCTGGTGTTAGACAGAGTAAAATACTCTGGTGTTAGACAGAGTAAAATATTCTGGTGTTAGACAGAGTAAAACATTCTGGTGTTAGACAGAGTAAAACATTCTGGTGTTAGACAGAGTAAAATACTCTGGTGTTAGATGGAGTAAAATACTCTGGAGTTAGACAGAGTAAAATACTCTGGAGTTAGACAGAGTAAAATACTCTGGAGTTAGACAGAGTAAAAAGGTCTGGAGTTAGACAGAGTAAAATACTAAAGTCTGCTTCGTTCGAAAACGAACAATACGGTATAGGCAAAAGAGTTAAATTAGTTACTTCTTTTTTAGATTATGATGTTTCATTTCGATCCCAAGAACCTGTTCAATCCTACGTACGAATGGACGCCATAAAGACAGATTTGCATCAATTGACGTTTAGCGTGTGGTTTAAGATGAGCACTGGTTTACAAAAATACCACCTGCTTTCCTATATGGCAAACGGGGTCACTGGTTATATTGATCTTTACTTTCGAACGAAGAATGAATACAGTAAACCTGTTAGTAATTTTGCAGGAGCGATCGCCCAAGAAAATATCAAGTATAAATAATTTATTGTAATGTGCATGCAAGTGAAAAATACATCGTTAAGTGAAAATATTCGTTGGCAATTTTTGCTTTACTAAACAGAAAAACATGGCAGAAGCATTTACTGAAAATGTCAAGAGAATCTGGCGTATATATAATAGTTCCCGAGTTATGAAAGTTTGCCATGGCTAGTTTGTCGTGCAAGGTCAAATACTCAGAAAATATTTCTGTGCCCCAGATGGAGATCGAACCCGCAACTTTCTAATTATTATTATTCTTTATTTAAGGAGGATAAGTTTTTCAGCAGAGCTGGTGGGGTCCTCCATTTACAGCTAAGACCCATAGGTGTTGATTTTACGGAGGGAGGAAAACCGGAGAACCCGGCGAAAAACCCTCGAAGCACAGGAGAGACCAACTAAACTCTACTCACATGAGTCCTCACCCCGAGAACGGGCTATTCCCAGACGGTCACCCATCCAAGTACTAACCCCGTCTAACCGGGCTTAACTATTGGTGAGAGGCAGCGCCCTAATAGCACACGCCACCCGTGCTCCCCTAATGTCCGGCTAAACGCTCTAAGGGCCTGGAGCCTAGTGGCCCGAGTTACCCAGTCAGCCGAGTTAATATACTCGGCACCTGGCGAGTTCTCGTCGGCAGAACAAACACTGTTTCTCCCACCGCAGTGTTTATATGAGACAGACGAGTAAACTCGGCCTGGCGAGAACTCGGCACTGGCAGCTGGGATCTCGGCAAAGCGGAATAAACATTTCCCCATATAAACACTTTTCCCCGGGTAACTCGGCAGAGCGGGGTAAATTTTCTATATTCATTGTTTGTCACTTTTGTTGATGCTAATCATCTCAAATATTACAACTTGCCAGATAAGTCGCTTCCATATAAACAGAACCTAAAGTTTATCCCGGCAAACCGGGTAACTCGGCTCCATATAAACAGGCCCTAATAATCCATTTGCATGATGACGTGAGATGGCGTTGGGTGACTACAACTACCAGAATGCTTTGCCAGTATTCTAGGGTTTCGGCTAAAACGGATGACTTAAAGCCAAAGGGACTCGTTTCGCGCCTTTTCCAAAATGTCGACAATTATGTTTTCCCAAAAAGCTAGGAGGTAAACCAGATTTCTGATTAGGGTTAGGCTTTATGTTGTGGTTAAGGTATCGAAAGATTGCTAAAATCTTGAGACTCACTAAAACCCGACGACAAATTTGGAGAAAACAAATTTGACGACATATTTTGGAAAAGCCGTGAAAGGACTGGACGGGTCCTTTTGAGTCATCCCTTTTAGCCGAAACCCTAGAATAGTGGCAAAGCATTCTGGTAGTTGTAGTCACCCAACACCATTTCACGTCATCGTGCAAATGCCTTATTACCATTAAGCTACCGAGGGGTCGGATGGAGAGCTAAGGTTGCAAATTAATAGTATATCAGTGGTAGCAATTGCGCATGAGAATTTACATATAGTTAAAGTTCCGTCTAACATCCTTTTCAGCTCATTGATAACTCCTGTTAACGACGGATTTTGGCATCATTTTGGTCTTACGTGGACTAACGCGGGTGAATGGAATGTTCTTATTGATGGAACACACCGTGTATTGAGAAATATAAAAAACGGTGGTATCATTCCAGGGGGAGGAACACTGGTCATTGGCCAAAAACTAACAACCTCGGGTTATAAAAATGGATTTATTGGTGAAATCAGTAGACTAAACCTTTGGGATAGAGCTTTGAGCGGAAATGAAATAGAAGCAATGGCTAAGTCCCCTGGAAACGAACGTGGAAACATAATTATGTGGTTTGAAATTATTGATTACGTTGTTGGAGACGTCGTGGAAATCATTCCTTCGAAAGCACACAACACAGGTCAGTGGGTCAAGACCAAGCATATATTATTGGTTTGCACTTGACGTCATGGCGGCCATGTTGGAGGAACTTGAACAAAAGAATCTCATTAGCAACTATTGTATTTGGAGTATGTTTTCCTCCAACATGGCCGCCGTAACTTTGTCTCCTAAATCTAAAGAGATTGATTGCAAACTATCAATACGAGGAACACTCTTCGAAAACAATAAGTCGCACTGGTAAATCGCTCAATATACAGAAAAAAGTCATTTTCTTATACTAACAACAATATAATTCTGAATTCAAGAATATATATTGTACCAGGCGCGCAACGAGGGTGGGGGGTGCGACCGTCTCCCTTTTTTGGTAGGATCGATTTCCAGCTATCCCGCGGTCCGAGATAAGGCTAGAAATAGAGCCTACGTTTTAGGGAGTGTGAGGAAATTTTGGAGGTGAAAAGTCACTTCTACTTTGTACTATTTCTGACTCCTAAAACGTGTGATTTAAAACCTTTATAGTTTGTCTTCAGAGTTTCTCGGGGGGGGGGCATGCCGCCGGACCCCCCTATATTTGTGTTGTATATTTGGTTCCACTTTTATGAACTGTCTAAGTTTGATTTTGCTACTTTTGCTGAACTTGTGTGAACGACGACCGCGTCGAAATAAAGACTGGTACTAGTAGGTAGCAAACAACATAGTGATTGATGGGTTTTACCGATATGACGTCAAAGACAATGGAGTACCAATTCTCCTGGAAACACGGTCATGGTTATGAGGACCTATAAGAAGGCTTCGCTAATAAATTATTTGCTTTACCTCGAAATTCATATTTTTCTTTACTTTTCTTAAGTTAGATAACCCTTTCAGAAGAAAATATAACTTCAAAAAGTTTAGTTGACCTTTAAAGGGGCTCATTAGAACGTCTACCAAACGTTTGTTACATCACACCAAGCTTGCAAGCGTACCACATGCATTACATGCATGTATACGCACAACTTATATAGAAGTACACAATATAACAATGAATATACAACCTTCGCTGTCCATTCGACCCTCTGTAGTGAAAGGTTAGATCGTCTAACTGAGCATGAGAAAGTTATATCCATGTCTGGAATTTATTATTTTCTTAAGAATATCACATATTCCTTTAATTCATATCTTGAAGTATGCATACGCGCGGTATGCACCGAAGTATATATGTTTGTATATTAGACTTATTTTGCCAATGAAATTAATGCATATATATATATATATATATATATATATATACTATTTACAGAATGAGTGGCCGTTCTGTATCGGGGTATACAGACACGAGACTGATGTTTTATTAAACAGTTCTGTATCACATTTACAGACACTGATATCAGTTCTGTACCGGGGTAAACAGACACTGATTAAACCTTAATTTATTTTGAATTTTCCTCATGAATTATTAATGAGTTTTATAAATATATATATATATATATGAAGCGGAAATCAAGTCTGTCTTATTTGAAAAAACAGTTAAAATGACAAAGTAACATCTTTTACAGTTTTTCGTTTTCTTGCTTCGTTGTTGAGATATTTCAGTTTGTTTGATATTAGATTAGATTAGAAGACTTTATTTATTAAATGAGGGTTAACATTATTATTTATTTATTTTTTATTTTATTAGCTTCGCCATTGACTGGACTATAAATACATGTATGGTATCACAAAATAAACTAAAACGAGGACCATACAAACACAAATTTAAACCTATGGCAAGGTCACCGCAACAGCGTGAAGGCCAATTACTGCGGGCCCAAAAATATAAAAGTTAAAGTAAAAAATTCTAATAAAACTTACACAATATACAACATACATGCAATGTAGAAAAAAATACTAAAAACAGCAAGTAATGCTGTGGGTAAGACTACGAGAATTATTACAATTTGGACATATAGTTTTGAAAGAACGTGGATCGTCAGGGTTATAGGTATTCACAAGAACAGTAAAGTAGTAGCTGAGCATCAGAGATCTAAATGTTGCCAGTTCTAGTGCATTGAAATTAATATTGGTAAGTTCGGTGACCTAGTAGTTTACATAATGGCCCTCTTAATGTCCTATCACTTAATTAATAAAATAGAGCTAAGATTGATGTTGTGGCAGAGAAGGAAGCAGGGAAAAGCTACTGTCCCTCGTACACAATATCCCAGGTGGGGTAGGCCCGTCTGGGGGGCCAGAGAAGTGGATATCTAGCTGAGGAGGGGCTCCTGGCAGCTATTCGAACATGGCCTCCAACAGATCTGGTCAGTGAGGCGTTGAGGTGCGTGCCACCTCAGACCCCGAGCAGAGAAATGGCTAATCCGGTTTCTTGCCCGTTGGTACTATCGAGCAAAGGTAGTGTACCGAGACCGTACCAGGCCTTGTGAGCCTCCACAGAGAACGTGGATCGCGGATCTAGCATAAGCGTAACAAAAATGCCGGCTTCTGATTGGCTAAATACGAGGTCCGTATCACACAAGTACGGACCTCTCGTTTTTCCCGCCAAAACTAATATGGGGGTGAAAAACAGTTTTCAAACCAAAAAAGTGGTGAAAAATGTACTCCGACGATAGTGAGCATAGCGAGAGCGAATTTTATTATCCCCAAGACGACGTCCCAAGCACAATTGCTGGAAATTTAGTCTATTCAGACCCAAACGCGAACGAAAACGGGTGTTACAATGGCAGCGATATTGACATCCAAAATTATATTGAGAGTCAACGACCGGAAAACACAAAGAAGAAAACGGAATACGATATAAATGTCATCACCAGGTACTTTTTGTCTATAAATGAAGTACGGGAAATTCAAACCATACCTGCCAAGGAATTAAACATCCTCCTCGCCAAATTTTTCGTTAACGCTCGCAAGAAAAATGACGACGTTTACGAGCCTTCGTCTCTCACAGTTTTTCAGAGAAGTCTTTCAGAGAAGTTGACTTGTAACAATTATTTTGTTTTAATGTGGGGAAAATAAATAAGTTATTTACCAAACTTTGTCGGTCCGTACTGGAAAAATATTGCCCTCGGTCTGGACTGCACCGGAACTCGGCCTACGGCCTCGTTCCGTACAGTCAAGACCTCGGGCAATATTTTTCCAGTACGGACCTCCAGTTTGGTAAATAACATATATATATATGTGATGTTGAGATGTTTAATTTGCTTATCAATCAAACTGAAATATTTCAACAACGAAGCAAGGAAACGAGAAACTGCAAAAGATGTTACTCTGTCATTTTAAGTGTTCTTTCAAATAAGACAAACTTAATTTTCGCTTCATATGTATAAGCACTTTAAATATTCATTCCTTTTATAAACATTTGGGGTTTCTTTCAGATCAAGGATTAGATTTCGAGTTATCCTTCGAGTCACCTCCAAGTGGAAAAGACTATGTGTTATCACCAGGACCAAAAGACCCGTTTGAACAAATGTCTGTTTGTCTGTGGCTCAAGATTTCGTCCAAAAGTATTTTTATTTCTTACAACACAGAAGGAGAAGTCGGTCATACATTTGCCTTTGGTGTTGATTCGGATAAAAAGATGTTTGCATATATCAATGGCAGTTTGATACTTAGGTAGGCTAATGGTGCGTCTATACATTTATATATAAATCGAATTCGCAGGAATAGTCAAATAGAATTGGGTTTTGTTATGTCTGTCCACCTATCACTCCACTCCATTCCATTCCACTGCACCGCACCACACCCCACCCCACTCTACTTCAATCTTCCCCACTATACACTGCCATTGTATTGACTGCACTCCACTGCACTCCATTCGACTCCACTCTCCACCACGTCACACTATACAATGCACTCCACATCACCACACTACACCCCACGCCATTCCACTCTAATTCACTCGACTCTGATGCACTACCCTCAGCTGCACTATAC